>LOND01000851.1:108914-119871 GCA_014220965.1 Paragonimus kellicotti | reverse complement strand
GAGTAATGTAGTCTAGATTTGATCCCCGAACATGAAATCGACAGTGAGGATTTGCCAAATCGAATACCTGTCCGATACAACTTTGCAATAAACGAGATCCTAGCGTCGCCGTGATAGACCGCCAACATGATGTCATGGAACTATCGACTTCGAGACGCACAGTACCCATCATCATTATCATCATCATCATCATCATCATCATCATCATCATCATCATCATCATCATCATCATCATCATAGACAGCAATACATCAGTGGTTCACACTGATGCTTAACTGCCACACAACCACGAAAGAAAAAAACCACTTTGGAAGAAAGAAGAAAAAAGGAAGGGGAGGGGAAGGGACCTAACTACTAAAAATAGCTACGTCTATATTCAAACATACAACATCAAGGCGCCTACACCTTGCAAACAAACAACCGAGCTGTAAGTGAAAGTAAGGCGTCATCAGCAAGACAGCTTCCTTACGGCTTTCACTGCCCGCATCATTAAGTGCACTCACTTCACAGACAACTCGGCAAACAACTACAACATTCACACCACACTGAGGTACTGAGCCGCCTCATCCCTAACGTTCTCAAGCCACCGGACTCTGTGGTGTCGGACGAGCGTCCCAGCGGGAGACGATACCGATCTACAATGACCAACCTTCGTGAACGATTTCATTTGTCTACGCCAGGTCATCATCTGTCCACCTCGCACCTTGCGCCAGTCGGCCGCAGCGTCGGCAAACAGTGCTCGGTGTGGCAAACGACTAGCTGGCATCCTTAGTACATGACCTAACCATCTAAGTCTGTGCAAATGTAGCGACTGAACAAGAGAACTCGTTTGACAATCAGTGCCAAACACCCGCTTCCTAACCTCCTCGTTGCTTACTCGCTGGTGCCACCCGATACGAGCGATTGAACGCAGACATCGGTGGTCAAATACCTGGAGACGGTTCACGTCCTCTACCCTGAGTGGCCAGGTTTCGCTGCCGTAAAGTAATACAGCCCTCATTGTTTGATATACGCGACCCTAGCTTCAGAGAAATATCTTTTTGTCACCATACGTCGAGGAATACGGCGATTGTTGGCCAGGCGGTACACATGACGCTGTTCCAGAATTTGACGAAAGGTAAAAATGTGATCTATACAACCTCGCCCAGGGCGAAACCCTGCCTGTTCTTCCCTAATGTTTACCTCTTACTCTAAAAGCTAAGTTTTTCGAATATGCTGATTGGACGTCAGCTAACTAATCGGGTTGTTTTGAGGATTCTTAAACCTTTTCTCTTGTAGAATATCTTGATATCACTTTTGCTTATCTCAGTGTCAGTTTTAGCTGTTCCAATGGGTTCTCAGTTTCAGCGGCAAACGGGGTCTCATTGCTAATGTGAATGTGACTAGGCTGACAGATACGGGGATTAGTTGGCCTTTAGGGAGCGGGGGGATACATCCACCAGGTGCAGTAAATAAAAAGAGCTAATCTATCTTTACCCAGTTCGCAGATTGACGGGGACGCATGGAGACACGTGCCCGGAGGGCGATGAGTGCACAGATGTTTGCGTACTACGTAGAATGCACACTATCTACACCTCTGGCACACTGATCATCTTTCTGTGGATATATGACAGATCCACTTAGATTGACGTAGACGACGGTCGTCGTAGTCCTTGTAGTCCGAACGGCCGGCTAAGTCGGGCAAGTTATGTCTTGGGTGCTAGAGCGGTAGCTGTCCGAGTGGGTTTGGTGACTGCCGTAACAGCTGAAGGCAGGGCTGGACCACTGAGTTATCTGCCGATCGCGGTCTCCAAGCCTGAAAAAATAGTGTTCGAGATAGGCAGAAGACCATTGCAAATCCATTCTTGTGACGCAGTTCGCCTCATGCGAATGCTGTAGTGGTCTGCTGGTTACCGCGTTAACAGAACAGTACGACTGAGGTCAGAGTTGTCACTATAACTGGTCGAGATAAGTGAACACAGAGTGGTAGACTGAATATGGGAATATGTCGCCCGGTAGGTTATAATGAACCAATCAAACAATTCATGACAGAAACCGACTGTTGGATGCACACCATTCGTCCGCTTCGTTTCACCGATGTTTTCTGAGAGATATTTGCTGAAGGCTTGAACTAGTCACCAGTTCCGATCGGTTTCGGTCCACTCCGCATTCTTCTCTTTTCTGTAAGGGTTTTCGTTAACCACATTGCACACCTCGTATACGTACAGATTGTCACTGTCCTAACTGACGTAAACCCCGTCCCAGAGCCCATATCATGGTCAACCTAACATGTCACGCATTCACCCACGCAGCCCGAATAAAAAAGTTTACTGTTGTTTGCCTCTGGGTGCCGATCACCCATGTGATCAATAGAAAATGTCTGCCACTTACCAGTCTATCATTTTCCTTTTCTCCTACACATAAGTTTCACTCGTTTATTCTACCGTCCACTAATTGTGGAACAGTTCGGTAACGGTACGCAAGAAGGGAAAAAACGGATCATTTTGGCGCGGATTCACACTGTCTGTGTTGTTCACCCTTTTTCTCAGATCAAGATAGTACGCTTCATGCCCCCCGGTAGGTGAATTTTCAGCTTTTTACATACGCCTGCCTTCAGCAGTTAAATGACAACTAATTGTGTTTGAGCCAAAACATGACAACAATCGCGGACCAAGTGGAAAAATTAGCCGATTGTCCCAATCCGTATTAACTGAGAACGAACCTGTTGATTCAGTTCCTGACTTATGGCTTGAGCATCTTGCGACCGTCGTGCCTTTAACTAACGTGTTTCGGTGTGCTAGTTTGATGTGTGTCACTATTTTTATTAGCCGTATCTGCCGAAGAATCAGACTAACCATCAGTTGCAGTCGCATTGCTCCCATTGATCTGTTCTGTGAACGTTCTCGTGAATAGTCCTACGTCTGTATAGGATGTCGTCATCCAAACCGACATCATGTTTTGGCAACAGGACGCTGTCCCCACACTTCTGGTCTTCTCAGCTGACTTCTGCAGTCACTCCAACCGTCACTCACGTTGGGAAAGCATATCGGAGGGATTATCCGCTAAGTAGTTGCTTCGATCAGTGTTTTGTCACACTGCACGCATCCCCGATCGGATCAGTATCAGAGATTTTGGCGCCAGTCCTACGAGCTTTTCATCCGTAGTCTCTGGATCTTCGGGCAAGTTTTCGAGGTGCGTATGGCTAATTGACAATCTTCAGCCGGGCGTGATAGATTGCTTCAGTATATGAGCCACGTTTGATAGATGTTGGCATGCCCGGTTCTGCTATAGCGTCAACTATGTGAACATTGCTTTCTCAGCTGCTGGCAACAATTGCGTAACTACATTTTGGTGACTCGAAGAAAAAATAATAATAAGTGCTGTGATGTCAGTTATTAGGGAGTTGAACAACGGAAATCGGAAGCAATCATACACAGGCTATCCATCATCGACGTGACGGAGAACACTGGGATTTTGCCAGGTTGAAGGAAATGTACACTTTAAAGCAAGTACAACTGCTCTCATGAAAAGCATAAGCGCCGAGTGCTAATTCAGAACAAGTCAGTCACGAACGCCAAGATTGTTATATCTTGATATGTGTAAAAGTGGACAAATTGACGACTTTTGGTATACTTAGTGAACAGTTGTGGTTGTTACGCTGATAACCGACACTAAGCATGTCTTTAAGTGTCACAATTTGGAACGAAAAAAATTCCGTTTCCCATTCTCTAATTTCAGAGAAATACGAGCCGAAGCCTGTGATATCTTACATTCGAAACCGTACCAAAACCTTGCGGTTGAAGCTATCGTGCGTCTGTTTCATAACAAGGATTCATTTGTGTCCACGATGAACATAAAACACTCATCCGAGGAAATGGACTTTTTACCTAATGTTAGATTAGCGAACAAATGTGATAAAAATTATTCACAATGTGTTGAGTGATTCTCCCGTTCGCTTTTTCAAAACCCGACTTCGTGATGAAGTTCGATTGGGTTAAAGCCAAGGCGTCCCAGCACTCGCTGAACATACTGTCGGCGTACCACGAGTTGATGGGATAGCTTGCTCGCAGAAAAACCCGATTGGTTCCGTTGGCAATATAGGCAGCATTTCTGTTCACTTCCTTCGTAATGGCATGTCTGCGAATAAATTATCGGCTATTTACTCCCGATGTCGCCCTTCAAGTTTTATGCATATTTCTTTCAAGCTAAGTTTCGATGTATTCGGACGAATCACTTTGGCATTATCGGTACTTTCGAACTCAGTTGTTCATTAATTGTATCAGTCAACCCCTGGACCTCGATCTGTAGAAGGGGCAAGTGGAAGCACGTCTAGACGGATGCATTGTTATCCTTCAGGTATTTAATGGTGGAGAAATGTCAAATGAGCACGGAGAGAGCCCGAAGACTTTGTTAATGACGCTGGTTACCGGCTAAACTGCTGTTAGGAACACGGCATCTTGGTCGTCTTTGTATATTGTTTACAGGCTCACCACTGACTCCGAAAGTCACCTCTCACACACGTGGTTTCTTGTTACTTGTTGAGCGGATGAAAAGGATACTTCAAGGGGTTGTCAGCAACAGCGGGTTGTTTCGCCTCACTAGCGCGTCACGTTTACTGGGTTCTATAATGTCTTATTTGTTTCCGGAATTCCGGGCGAGTAGTTCCACAAACTAGATTTTACCCGCCTGCTGGATGGTTTATCATAATAAGCAGCAAAACCCAACTTGTGTTACATTGTCCGGAAGCCTACGTGCTTCCGTTTGGACATCTAAAGCCTTCTTGTAGCAAGGTAACATGCGAAATTTCACATTATCATCAAAAAGGTTGTGTGGTGTACTATAGGAGACCCGGCTGCCAGTCTTGAATCCACTACACTGTGTTACTTTCGACGCTCATTTCCCGGACTACCTACCATCTGGCTGCACCGCACTTGTTTTGCAGTTAACTTTCGCGGGAAAGGTCGTTCACCAATCCGCAACTCGAGTGCGCGCCCGTTTGCATAGGGCTAATCAAGCTGTGTACTTGGTGGAGCACAACGCGACTAGATCTCGATTTTCTTTGATGATCGCCGCGTCACCTTGAGCGTCAGTGCCCGTTTATAGCGTAACGTCAGAATAAACGATTGTGATGTAGGTTTTCTCCTGGTTCTCTTGAGTTAGTCGTATGTGGGCAGATTTTGGTTGGTAGGTGGATTTTCTCTGGATTACACCGCATATGCCCTAAGTTATCGGTCAACATCCTTACCACATTTCTCTTATTTAGCATCCTGTCCGCTTATTACCCTTTTCTTTAACGCTAAATCGTTTTGTAACCAAGTTTTGGCATTTTTCCAGACTTGACGATATTCATTATGGGTAGCCTACATATATATCACACTTCTGATCTGTGTAATTTATCGGATCCCATGAACATGTGGTAGCACACGTCACAATTGCAACATTGCTGACTTCCGGACGTTGAAGGATGGAGTTAGAAAAAATACTCCGAGAGAAGAATCACTACAGTTGTCTAACGGCTAAATCTAATCACCAGCATTTTGTCCCACACAATTGCAAATCGACGCTATTGAGGGACATGAATTGTAAGAACTTCGAATACATGTTCTAAGCACTACAGTAATGGGAATCGGACCTCGGTATTTCATTCAGTACACACTCAAGTTAGCTTAGCACCTCACTTATTTTAGTTAAACCGACATTTTGCGTTGGTTGTAGTCCCTCCAGACTATCTTGTATCGACCGGCAGACTGAACGTTTTAGTCATTTACTGATTGTTTAACTCGGCTCGTTGTAGAAAAATTGGCCTGGAAGTATAATGTATGTTCATTCTTTTGATGTGGTCTTTATTCCACGTAGCTTTTCTTTTCTATTTCCTGTGTCAGTTTTGTCGTATAATCATTACGTGAAATCAAAACTGATTGACACTGACGCTTTCGACGTTCGCTATCTCCATTGAGTTGATTAACAGCCGGCTCAGCTTCATACTGCATCTCTGTGGGGCGAATTTATCACGGTTATTATTATAGCACCGTAATCCACTTGGCCCCTTGTCCAAAGAATTGGTGATCCAAGTGCATCTCCCTTGTAATGTCATGACTGGGAATCGTATGTTTGCGATCAGGCTGGTAATCAATGGCTTGTGTGGTGATCGCATCCCACTGAATGGTTGATTCTGCACTGTCAAGCAGTTCGTAGATTAAAGCCTGTCAACGCAGATCGGAAAACGGTTGTATCTCTTACATCTGTGTATTCTCCGACGTACGGTAGTCCGAAAGTATCCAAACAATTTGTTCTGTGGCATTGTCATCGACTTTCTGAAGCGGATCAGACAGGCCGGTAATAGTAGGTATTTCGAGTGTCCGCTGTAGGCAACTTCAGGGTTTCCAAGTTAGTGTTGGTGGGTTCCACCAGACTGTATGCACTCGAAGTGTATTATAGTGAAAAGGTTGTCTTGGGGAACTGATGGTGGTTCTATGATAAGCAATACCAATCAAATGCAACTGCGAGTTGGATTGAATGTACGTTCTTCCACATGATGCACGGACTGATGTCTTTCGCCGATGACTAACAGCCGTACAGTCATGAAGGAAAACTCAAACCGTAGGCAAGAAGAAAAATAGACTAAGGAGAGGACCCAACTGCCAGAGATAGCCACCACTATACTCAACCATTCAACTTCAAGGTGCCCACACCTTGTAAACAAACAACCAAGCTGTAAGTGAAAGTAAGGCGTCATCAGCAAGACAGCTTCCTTACGGCTTTCACTGCCCCGCGTCATTAAGTGCACTCACTTCACAGACAACTCGGCCAAACAACGACAACATTCACGCCACTGAGCTCGATTAGCCGCCATCTCACCTAACGTCTCCAGCCACCGACTCTGAAAGTCGTGAGGTCACCAGCCCGGCGGAAAAACACGACCTACGATGACCAGCCTGCTAGTGGACAACTTCATTTCTCTACGCCAGGTCATCATCTGTCCACCTCGCACCTTACACCAATCGGCCACAGCATCGGCAAACAGTGTTCAGTGTAGCAGACAACTAGCTCGCAACCTTCGTTCATAGTCTAACTATCAGTCTGTGGAAACCTGAGGATAGGACAGAAGAACTAGCTCGGGAATCACCAAGTACCCGCTTCCCAACCTCCTCGTTGCTCACTCGTTGATGTCACCCTGACGCGAGCGGTCGAACGCAGACATCGGTGGTCAAATACCTGAAGACGGTTCATGTATTCTACCATGAGAACCTAAGTTTCAAAACCGTAACGTAACGAAACCTTCATTGTAGCCTTGGATACGCGACCCTCAAGCCCCAGAGAAGGGTCTCTCTGTCGCCAAAGATGTCCTACGTCAGCAGCCGCCACTCTAGCCTTGAAATCGTGGGCTTCTGTTCTATCCTCTGTGCCTACGCTGCCGCTGATGCAACTTCCCAGATGCACATGTTGGTCATAAGTCATAACTTGTTTATCCAACGTTAATTCTACTGGACCATGGCGGTTTTGCAGAGACATTTTGCGGCGTGAGGCTGCAAAGCACATTCAGAGGTATTTTGCAAAACGCGAACTGTCGTCTGCAATGCTCGGAGCTTGTTAGACAACAACACCTCGTTGTCAGCACATTCAACGTCAGCCAACTATCCGCCGGATATGAGGTCTACGTTAGCATCTTGTGAGTTCTACAAACAGTTCTTCATTAATTCGTCTGTGATGAAAATAAGCTGGAGGAACCGAAGTGGATAGCCATGATGTACGTCATTCTTATTGCCGAAACTGCCAGACTTCACCGTAAACCCTACAGTAAGCTAAAATGTGTGAATAAGGACGCTGACAGTGCGTTCACACCATTGCTCGGTACACTCCTACGCTTAAGCTACCCTAAAAGTGTAGATCGGTTTACTGAATGATATACGGTAACTGTTGACCGGCGACACACATGAAGCTTTTCCAGGATTTGGCGAAGAGTAAACACTTGATCGGTACATCCTCGTCCAGGACGAAATCTTGCCTATTCTCCATTTATCTATGCCTCCTGCGCTGCAATGAGTCGGCGTTGTGTAAGGAGTGCCAGAACTCTCTTGATGACTGGGGTCAAGCTAACCTCCCATAGTTCTCGGACGAACCGCTGACTGTTTTACTGAATGGGTACTGTTGTTGATTGACCCCACCAGACAAGAATATTCTCCGTCGTCCTCACAAGTTGAAACATCTGAGTCAAGAACAAGTATAGCCTGTCGTTGCTGTCGGTGGGGTCGTTGCCCAGCAAAAGTGAGAACAAAACGGCAACGTACCAACGCATGATCTGAATCCAAGTACGTGCTCTAATAAAAACAGTCCTGTGTGGATCCCGGCAACCTTTAACCAACCGTCGTGTAGTCTTTTTGAGACGATGTCCGATTCGGAGAAGAGAGTTGCCAACTATAACAATGACGCGCACAATGTCTAAAACTAGTGCTGGCTAAAAATAGCTTATGCTCAGCGCACAGTTGCAACAGTCGCCCGTCATTATCCGAGCGATGTGATGCCAGTCCAAACCTTTCATCCAAACGAGACCTGCAGAGCAAACGGCACAAAGTCTGTTGTGATTTCGCCACTTGAAAGGTATGTTTGATTCAGTAGATCGATCTACACTTTTAGATTCACCCTGACTGCCATATATGATCGTCTCGTTTGAGTTGCTATGCGTCTTATCAACCATGTCAGATTGGCAACGCAACGCCAATACAAGTCATGTCACCACGACCTATGGCACCGATGGTTCCTTTGCGTACCGCGCGCTTCCGTTCTCGGCCGCGTAATAACTCCTCGTTGAACTCGCGGACGTTCGTCCGAATCGTATTCCTCCAGACCGTCCGGTTCAACGCTAAGTCTTCCCAACATCTGAAATCAATTTTACAACGTGAAAGACTCACCTGCACAGAATCCTGGTATAATCTGCTTCGTTTAGGCACCTATCCAGGACTTCATTTCGCTTACCTTCAGTGTCCATACAGAAGCTGCTTCGGAATACGGTCATCGCCCATCCGACGGACGTGACCCAGCCAACGAAGCTGATTCAGCATCAGCATGGCTTCCATCCCGTTCATGTCCGCTCGCCGCAATACCTCAGTGTTCGGAATCATGTCCGACCACCGAATACCCAAGATGCGTCTTAGACATTGCAAATGAAAGCGGCTAAGATAGCGCACGTTCCGCTGATACAACGTCCACGTTTCACTGCCGTACAGCAGTATAGACAGCACCATTGAGCGGTAGACAAAGAGCTTAGTGCTCGGCTTCAGGCTGTGGTTCTTCCAAACACGTCTTTCAAGACGTCCGAACGCAACACTAGCCTTTGCCACACGAGCTCTCAACTCGCGGTCCACGGACAGATCGGTGGACAAATTGCTACCCAAGTAGCAAAAATCAGCGCAGCTATCGACAACGGCTCCATTGATGCGAATTTGGGGTGAAGGTGAACAGACAGCACCTTCGCCCGGAGAAGGCTGAAAGAAAGAAAATGTCTTACCTGTGTTGATATCCAATCCAAACTTGGATGCCGCGGTCGCGAAAGCCGTGGTCAGTCGCTGTAGTTCGTCCTCGCTGTGTGCGAAAGCGCGCTGTCATCTGCAAATAGAAGCATGCGCATCGTTGAGGTATGTAACCGGGTTGGGGCGCCGAATCGTCGGATATTCAGCAGGCGCCCATCCGTCCGGTACTCTACCTCAACGCCATCCTCCCCAGAGTCGATCCACACGACTGTACCTTCGCCCTCATACCCACATGCAACATTCGAATCAAATTGACAAACTTACCTGGACATCCAAACTTACCAAGCACCGTCCACAACGCCTCGCGGCTCACGGAATCAAAAGCCTTGGTGAAATCCACGAAGAGAGCATACAGGGGCTGGTTGCGTTCCCGGCATTTCTCCTGAATTTGTCGAGCAGCGAACACCAGGTCGATCGTACTCCGACTCGCCCGGAATCCGCATTGCTCCTCAGGGACATTGGTCTCCAGAACTTCCGTATTCAGCCTGTTTAGGAGAATTCTGGCGAGCACCTTGCCTGCGCAGCTCAGCAGACTGCGAAACAGACACCATGCTCCCGAGCACCGTCTGCCGGGTAACCTATCCAGTAGAAGGTGTACCCAGCACCTGCTTCCCGCAACTTACCTTGGTCCGCAAGCCTTGTCTCGCTCAAGGCTGCTATGTCGATTCCATAGCGACGCAGCTCCATCGCGATCAGTGCAGTGCGCCGCTCTGGCCGCCCTGTCGCACCGCATCGATCCAGCAGCGTGCGCACATTCCATGCTCCAACACAGAGCGTCTTGCGTCCCCGTGCCTGTTTCAGGTTGGTCTTCGGGTTACTGAAACTTGAGTGAGCATTATCTGCTCGAGGATTCTGGTTGGGGGAACAGTATGAGGGTGAGTGTTTGGCAGTAGCATATTTTCGCCTATCCACCCTGCCATGTGCAGCAGATAGGGCGACCCGGTTTATCCTGCGTGACGGCCGATGCAGTATGGTATTTCGTTTGGTTTGTAAAGTCATAGTTTTTGTGGGCTTAGAATACTGCCAGGTCGCCCAGACCTAGGCAGGAGAGCGATTAGGGCCCTCAACCAAAGCCTTTGGCTCAAAAGCCTGTACCGCAAGGCAGCAGGTGCACACGCACACATACGCATCAATCACCTGAAACAGGCTCGACAGTCACAACCCAAGAAATTCGGCACACACAAAGATAGTACTGCAAAGACAAACCGACCACACACACACACACCGAATCAGATGAAGCAAAAAAAACAAAAACAACATCAAAAAAAAAAAAAAAAAATAAGAAGAAAAAGAAAAAAGACGAAAGCAAAAAGAAACAAAAACAACATCAAACCGTTCCAAAGCACAGCACAGCGGCACCATACACAACGTACGCATCTGCTTTTGTCTGGTTGCTCCCCTGTGGCCAATCTGCCACACACACACACACACACACACACACACACACACAC
>LOND01000851.1:95988-108814 GCA_014220965.1 Paragonimus kellicotti | reverse complement strand
AACTCAATGTTTGATTCTCCCTAGCCTTACCGTTAATTATCGATGAACTCTGCGGTGTTGGATCCTATTGTCTCCACTGTTTGTGTGTCGACCAACTTCTCTCATATCCAAATCATGATAGCTACATCGTTGTCGTCGAATTAATTCGAAAGTTTCTTTCGCCATGTGCTGCTTGTTTCGTAGACTGTTGCTTTGTCTTCTTCGTTTGATACCCTTTTGTACCATCGAAACGTGTCTGACGAGTTCCAAACGCGAATGACAGCTATGTTATTTGAGATGTCTTTTCTTGAGAGGCCACCGTTGAACTTTTTAACTGGACCACTGCGAGTTTCATTTGTTAACTTGTGTTGCCTTGTCGATGTTTCTACTAAATAGGTTGTTGAAACGACAACAGTCATGAGTTATCCTTGCAAATTCCTGTTCGGTATATTTGGTGACAAACCATCAATGTTGTCCTTTATGCTACCATCTGAGGCTTTCGAGTAAATGATTGTCCACGTCAGCGTGTCGCATCGCTTTTGCGATACGCTGTGCTCGTTGTCATGACGACGATATCTTGCTCCGTTCTGATTAATGGCTCTCATGTGTACCTTTGATTTGTATCCGTCGGTGACATTCTCCTCTTCATTGTTGTCTTTCAGATCGCCCGAAGTGCTTCTCAATCTGGACTACGGTCTTGGGATAGATATGTGGTCACTGGGTTGTATTCTGGTGGAAATGCACACGGGCGAACCCTTGTTCTCCGGTTCCAATGAGGTTTGTCATTTTACCTAAAATTGTCTTAGTTTAAATGCTTGTTGAGCCTATCTCTGTAATTGGTGTGGCATCGTAATGTCATTTTGGGCGAGTACTATATAACACTTAGGGCTGCGGCGTCTTTTTTCCCACTGATGTATCTGACCACTCGTACATCCATTTATGCTCAGAAAGTGACTTCCTATACAGCTGTTCGCTGTCCTGTGTGTATGAGATTGTATCAAACGGGTAAATGTGATCAATAATGCGGAAGTATGATTGGTCGACAGGATTGAACTAATTTTAATAGCCGTAACCTGTCATGGTTTTTATACCGAGTTCAGTAAGTTTACCTGTCGACTTCTGTTATCTATGACGCCGGCGTTTCGTCGATAGTCAGAATTCCTTGGTGTGCATGACCCTCCTGTATGACTGACTCCTAGCTTGTTCATGTGTCTGATGTTCAAGCAGTTTTTGTTTTCAGTTCGTGTGATCTGCATGAACCTACTGTTCATCGACGTTAGCGCCTAACCAGACATAGTTGGCTGACATCAGCGCTGTAATCTCTAAGCCTAGAAAGGAAAAAAATATGATCATTGTTGAGGGGAAGTCATTTTTAAGAAGGCGGAGATCCACGTTACAAGCAATGTTCTGCCCCTGCTGTTCGCTGTGTTGGAAATCCTGAACAGTCAAAGGTGTTTGCTCGTTGTCCTTCGGTTTCCAACCTGGACGCCGGAAACACCGCAGCAACGAAGGTTATATGCTTCGAGCCTTAGCCATCCATCGGTCATCAGACCGTCACTTCCAGCTTAGTCCCGCACAATTAAACAGGGCTAGTCATACAAACCAGCTGGTTAGTACTCGTATGATATACAAGAGCCAGAGGGATGTTTGAACCCAGATTTTTATCTTATGTAGTTGATAAATTTCCCTCCCAGATGACAGACTGTGTGCAGCCTTCGAACGGGTTTGGCAGCCGTATCTAAGAGGTCTGCCCTTACAGCTATATTATACACTTTGCACTTTGCAAAAAGACTAAGCTCATGCGGACGCTACAAGTGACTGAAGTTGACGAACACCATCCAGTTTTTTTCTAACGGAAATGCTGATCACATCAGACAGTTCACAAATTCATAGATTGATGATAATCTCGATCACCTTTAGCAAGTCAACCTCTTGGGTGAGCGCTACTGTGAGCGCCGGTATACTCCACAAGTATGTTTCAAAGTTTACGCCAAAATAACTAACTGGAGCATGCTGTTGTTTGACACTGTTCGTGATGCATCATAGATTAGAGCGATACGGTCTATATACTATAGCTCTTGTAACGTGACCTGAAGTGTAGCTGTGGTTTAGTTCGTAGGTATTACTATACTTCTTTGAGCACACCTTCACTTCCTAGACAGTCCCAGAATGCAACTCTATTAACTTTGTTAGAGGTGCCTGTGTTGTTTCTCCTGGCTGCACTGTTCACCGTAACAGAGACCTTATTAATTACTCTAGGGTTTTTTGATACATTACGCAAACCTTTCTTTAAGTGAGTGGAGCTGCGTTTGCCAAATCCGTGTGTCATTCAAAAAGATTTCGTTAATCAAGAACATGTAGAGCATTGTTGACAGCCTTCTTGCTAGGCCTGGTCCCCCACTTTTTAAAATAGTTACAGGTGATTCATCTGTACTGGGTGCTTTGTAGCCTTTTATTGGCCTGTTCTTACCCAGGAATTCGATTCCGGTTGACGGGAAAAAAGATCTATGGAGCAAAAAGTATGAATATTTTGAATAGCGCTGATGAGCAGCTAAACAGCCGTTCGACATGTTCACCCTAACGTCCTGAGCGGCGCTGTAAGTCTTGAATGTGCTCACGGATTATCTCGAACACCTATCTTCCTGCTGACTTTGATTAGGTGGCACTGGGGTTTCACATTTCGGCAACTCATTCTGTCTGGACAGCGCGTTTGTCTGCTGAACCCTACAGTCCTCCTCCAGCTACTTTTTGAACGTCACACGTAGCTTTTAGCCCTTTCTCCATCACGTTCAAAGTGCTCACTGGTCTCATGATACAGCAGTTTCTGAAACACAAAGAACCAGATGGGGATCAGACGTGGTCTCAAGTGTATTGCTCATATCTTTAGCAGCAGCACTCCGCTTCTCAACCACTAGTCGTATTTTTGGATCTGAAGGCTGCCTTTGATTCGGCTGCTTCACACGCTTTCCAGGAGTGTCTGCATCGTGGAAGAGTGTGAAGTGTGCCACTTTATTAAAGTCGCATGCCCACTCTGAATGCGAAGTGTGCGTTTGGAGACAGGTCTTGAGCGTCCTCCGCTTCATTTGACATTCGATTGGGGATGTCTGACTCACCATCCCTTTCAACGGCGTTATGAACGCTATTCTAGAAGGAATAATTGGAGGTTCGGAGGATCTCGGAGTTAAGCATCTTCCAGATCGTTAGACGACTTACACTGATACGGTCGACTTCATTCTACTTAGTCCCTCCGCAGAGAACACGCAGACCTTGCTGAACCTGTTAACTGTTGTTACAAGTCTGTTTGGCATGCACTCTGCGTCTTCGAAGTGTTGTTACAAGATTGGGTTGGGACTGGTCCTGTTTTTGCTTTTATACGTAAAGCCTGTCGATTGTTTCACTTACCTGGGTAGTATCATCTTATTGGATAATCTGGTTGGGTCACGTACTCCGTATGCCAACAGGACATTGGCCACACGGCGCATTGTTCACCGTGGCCGCCCATAATTGGAGTAGACTGCAAGCTGACCAGGCGACGATATGGTTGCAGGCTATGAAAGCCTTGAGACACATTGCAAAGCACCACCTGTTGTGTTGAGTAGTTTCCGACCATGCACATCACTGGCTGGAAACACCGTCGAACATGGCACTGTGTCTCAGTTAATTGCCTGTCTGTATCCCCAGTGTGGTTAGTCCTTCTTTCAAATCTTATCAAACTGCATTATTTTCCTTCCTTTTCCATTCTTATTCGTTTGCACATGTTTACTGTTCCACTACTTCATTGATCTTTACCAGGCCCGCAGTCAGTCAGGAAAACAAAAAAAAATAACAGGAGACCTAAGTACTACAACCGACTACGTCCACGTTTAAACACTCAGCACCAAGGTGTGTACACCATGCAAACAAACAACTGAACCGTAAGCAAAAGTAGGGTGTCGTCAGCGATACAGCTTCCTTACAGCTTTCATTGTCCTGCCTCATTAAGTGCTGATATTTCACAGACAGCTCGGTCGAACAACTGCAACATTTAAGCCACTGAGATCGCCTATCCACCATCTTACTAAAGGTCTCCAGCCACCGACTCCGTGAGTCACGTGGACTCTAGCGTGGAAGACGACTTACAGTGGCCAGACCCTTGGTGAACAGTTTCATTTGTCTACGCCAGGTCATCATCTGCCCAACTCACACCTTACGCCAGTCGACCGCAGCGTTGGTAAAGAGTACTCGGTGTGGCAAACGACTAGCTGGCGTCCTTCTTACGTTGCTTAGCTACCTAAGTCTGTGGAAGTGTAAGGATTGAACGAAAGAACTAGCTTGCCAATCACCATCAATGTCCGCTTCTTAATTCATTCGGTGTTTGTTTACCTTGATGTTGTATGTTTGAATATAGACGTAGCTATTTTTAGTAGTTAGGTCCACTTCCCCTCCCCTCCTCTGTTTTCTTCTTTCTTCCTATATAAGTTTCTTTTTTTCCTTTGTTCTTCTTGTGGTTGTGTGGCAGTCAAGCATCAGTGTGAACCACTGATGTATTGCTGTCTATGATGATGATGATGATTTGATATTGATGATTTGCTGATGCCACCCGATGCGATCGATAGAATGCAGACATCGATGCTTAAATATCTGAAGAAGGTGCAGGTCTTTTCTTCCTAGCGGTCAAGTTTCGCTGCGTAATGCAGTATAGCCCTCATTATGGCCTTATATACGTGACCCTCAATCTTCAGAGGGATGCTTCTATGTCGTCAGAGATGTCCTAGTTAAGGTATACCGTCCTAACCTTAGGAATAATCGCTTCTGTTTCATTCTCTATACCTCCGTCTCCGATGATGTAGCTCCCCATTACACAGACTCGTCAACAACCTCCATAACTTTATGTCCAACATTAAGCTTTAAGCGCGTCCACCGACTGCGGCTGCTAGATAACGGAAGCATCCTTCGCAACTGTGCAGGCAGCAAAAGCCGTAATTCGCGAAGTATTAGCAAGAGTGGCGAAATAGCCGTCACAGCATTGTTTGTGCTGCTGAGAGGGCTGTGCAACGAAAGCAAACGGTCATAATCGTCAAAGCGTAATCCCAGATCAACTCAACTCTATCAGCACGCAGGGTACGACACGGTTCAGTATCTCGGCTACTTAACGTTTGTGTAAAGTGGTAGCAAACCCAGATACCCATACTTTCATTATTTCGCTTATGTGATGCAAAGCTGAATACGAAATCAGAACCAAAGTATGTCGTGATCTACAGTACAACATTTGAATGATGTTGCAGGGGTGCGTTTCATTATCCCTGTTTGTCCTATTAATGCCAATGCAGGCTATCTTAACTGGCATGTTTTCACTCTTTGGCGACTGATGAGACTAAATGAAACTGTGGTCCATCGCAATCCATCATCATCACACACAACAACCATAAGGCGACAATACATCAGTGGTTCACAGCTGTGAGCCCTAACCTGTCAACACAACCACAGCAAGAAAAGAAAATAAAAACGCCTGTATGTGCAAGGAGAAAAGCAAAGAAGTGGGGAAACTGGAAGGAACTTACTGCTAAAAATAAGCCTAGCATCCATATCTCAAACATACAACATCAAGGCGCCTTGTGGCAATTAAGCATCAGTGTGAACCACTGATATATTGCTGTCCCTGATGATGATGAAGGCGCCTACACCTTGCAAACAAACAACCGAGCTGTAAGTGAAAGTAAGGCGTCATCAGCAAGACAGCTTCCTTACGGCTTTCACTGCCCCGCATCATTAAGTGCACTCACTTCACAGACAACTCGGCCAAACAACGACAACATTCACGCCACTGAGCTCGATTAGCCGCCATCTCACCTAACGTCTCTGCTGGGAAGATTGTGGACAGCCTTGTCGCACGCCGCTCCAGTTCACCGTGAACCCTACAATACCCTGAAATATTGGAATAAGACGCCGACAGTTCATTCACACTATTGCTCCGTACACTCATACGCCTAGGCGATTCTGAAAGTGTAGATCTGTCTACTGAATCAAATATACCTTTAAAGCCATGAAGTACGGCAACTATTGGCAGGCGGCACATATGAATCTACTCGAGGATTGGGCGAAGAGTTAACATTTGTTCGATATATTCTCGTGTAAGAAGAAATCCTCTCTGTTCTTGTGTGTGCATATCAAGCTGCAGTGAGTCGGTGTATGTTTGAATATAGACGTAGCTATTTTTAGTAGTTAGGTCCACTTCCCCTCCCCTCTTCTTTTTTCCTATATTTTTTTTCGTGGTTGTGTGGCAGTTAAGCATCAGTGTGAACCACTGATGTATTGCTGTCTATGATGATGATGATGATGATGATGTGAGTCGGTGTTCTGTAAGGGACGCCATGATCATAGTAATGAATGGAGTCAAGCTAATCCCCGCATAGGTTTCGAAAGAATACCTGATTGTTTTGCTGAATGGGTACTGTTGTTGCCTAGTCCCACTAGACACGGAAATTTTCCGTCGTCCCCACAAGTTAAAATAACTGGGTCAGTTTCTCTACTAACGCCTTTCAGTTATCTTTAAAAAGTGCCAGCACGAGATCATCTGGACTAGCAGCCTTATTACGTTTGAGAACCGAAGTGTAATTGCGAACCTCACTTTTAGTGAGTGCTGCTTAATGTACCAAGCAGAGTACTACATCGCAGGTTTGTGGCGGTAACACAGAGAAGCAAGAGGCCAGCTAAATTAACTCAACGTGTTCCACCCACTGTTATAATTTTCTGGACGTACTATGATTTAGTGTGCCATCTGCCTCGCTGATAGCTTCACTGACAGACGGTCGTCTGGGACCAGTAGCACGGATAAGCTTGAAGAGTGTGTCGATGTTCCCTGAAGCAAAAGCGGTCTCCATTTCCTTAACTTTCTCCATTAACCAAGCCTCACGATCAGCCGTTTAGGCTACGTTTCAGTTTCCTACGGATATCTCTCCTAGACTTGTTATGTGAACTGCCAGGAGGAATGTTCCGTCTGGCTTCTAACAACTCCAGGGATTTCTCCTGAGATCCAATGTTTGTTCAACCCACGAACCCCCGTGCCGTATGCTACAGTTTCTGCTTCGTAAATGGCCGGCAGCCGCTAGGATCTTCGCAATGAGAACTGTCAAGTTTGCTTACTACGCTAGTTTGGTACTTATGATTTATCGACAACATTACCAGTTGCTCAACAGCCAGTCGTTGCTGTCGGTGGGGTCGTTGCCCTAGCAAAAGTAAGAACAAAACGGCAACGTACCAACGCATGATCTGAATCCAAGTATGTGCTCCAATAAGAACACGCTACCTATAACAAACAGCTGTGTGATCTGATTGATACCAGGCCTGATTCAAAGAAGAGGGTTGCCAAGTATAACGGTGACGCGCACGATGCCTAAAACTGGTGCTGGCTAGAAATAGCTTATGCTCAGCACACAGCTGCAACAGTCGCCTGCCATTGTCCGAGCCAGTCTAAATCTCATCTAACTATGACTCGGTCTCATTAAGGTTGTTGACCTGGACGTTCATTTTTCCGACCGGAATGATTATATCGGAATCATGTGCCGACCTGTGGGGAGGGGTCACACCTGAGTATATGGATCCCATGACATCTGCAGTTAGCTGGAGCTTAAGGAAACACACTTATGTGGTTGAAAGAAATTTGACACAAAGTCTACTGCTAACAGGAGACCCAATCTACCAGTGCGACTGCGGCCGTCGTGTTGAGGACTATACCTTATTTCGACCTGACCGGTAGCGGTGGCCGTGGAGTCACCCGAAGTGTATAACCAGTATCGGGTAGACAATGCGGGTGCTGTTAGTTTCATACGTTGACTACTGTCATGGATTCTAGTCTCCGAGATACAGCAGCCATCGACGTTCAACAAGTCTAACATTCTTCGAAGGATGACCTATTTACCTATCTGTTTTGGAGTGCTGAAGTTCAAAGCACATATGATTTCGAATTCTAGGTCTAAACAAGGGACGAACGGGGCCTTAGACTTACCGACACAATGTTGCCATGATTAGCTATATCTGTTGTGGGACCTGCAAAGTAACTATCAGAAATGGAGGTCGGGAGGAGCCTGAGAGCTAAAGTTTGATAGAACAGTGGGTGAGGTATCAGCGGTAGCGTTTTTAAGCCTGTCCACCCTCCTCTATGCAACAGGTAGGATGACCAGACTTACATATATCGCGAGACGGCCGATGCAGTATGGATTTATTGTTGTGAATATTCATGGTTGTGTGTGGGCTGAGATACTGCCAGGACGCCCAGACCTAGACAGGAGAACGATTAGGGTTCTCAACCAAAGCCTTTGGCTCAAAAGCCTGTACCGCAAGGCAGCGGGTACGTTTTCCCAGAAACAGATACCATCCTTTTTCAAACTCTCGACCTAGAGGACTAGCAGACTGCGGTTCGTCAGATTTCTACGTGTTGGTCTACACGGCATGAGTGACTGTCGACGTGATCTCCACACCGCTCAGTTCAGCCCAGTAGTTTATCGAGATGCGCAGGTCTTTCCACTGCGTTAAATTGAGGTTTCGTTTAGGTGGGTTTGTCAGCTCACTTGTACAAGTATGAATATACCTATGTGATACCCATTAAGCAAAAGGTTGATGACCTGACGGGTCAATTAATCCTTAATTATTTGTGAACTACTGTCAGCAGCGTTTATTGCAGGCTTCTCTAAGTGCCTACCCATCTTTTGTGATAACTCAAAGGCGATTGTTGACGAGGACCTATCCGAGGAGCGCCTACCCTTTGCGTGCCCTGCAATCTATCCCAACGTCTTATTGATTGATGGCTTTAACCGCAGGGTATTTAGACGTGCAAATTACTTACACACGTTATGTGCGCTTTACTTTGAGGCCAGAGACAAAGGACTTGAAGGTTGACGAATTATCGAAGTGTTCTCCCTCATACGGCTCGTCCAAGGTGATTGCTGCTTCTTACAATTTGACAGTGTTCTTGAGCCAAACAGTCAACAGGGATGGACGTGTTAAAATTTTTGAGTTATCTCTTTTGTAGGTTATACTTGCGCCCCCAGCGATACTTGTTGGTGTCTCCAAACCCTTTATTGACCAGGGCGTTCGCTTGATTTTAGTCCCACTGATCACGTGTGGGATAATTTAAGACGTGAATCGCCATCTAATTTGGCAAGCTTTAAAAGACCCGGAAAAGATGTGCGACGAAGTATCGATCTTATCTGCCAACTGTAAGTGATTGAAGGTCTGTCAGAATGAGTTGATAATTTGATTGCAGTAATTGGTGTAGTTACAAGGAAGTACAATTTATATCAGTAGATTTGTTCATGCTGCATATGGTGATCGTTTTCTTGGTCCTTCAAGTTCGTGAGATGCCTGGAATATGGAGGTGAATGAAAACACGATATCTGAGAGAAAGGTGTAACAGATAACTTAACATGCTTGGGAAAGGGTGGTTCTTTCACCTCTCGCATTCCGCGCATACACACCATTAATAATACAACAATGTGTCTGTATTGTGAATTTCATTTTTCATCTGTTGATACTCCTTGTATTTGGTGTTAATCATACCGAGCCACTTGCTATGTGGCGATCCTGTTTATGACTTGAAAGCCTGTTAAGTTAACTACGACATACGTGAAACTATCTGATCACATCCTGATCACTTCAATCAGGTCCGTCTATATTCTTGCCGATGAACTATCAAATTGACAAGGTTAAGCGTAGTCAATAACCGGCCATGAGTTGGTGCGCGTCACATCGTAGCAGGTGCTTGCTTGCGTTTACTTTCGGCAGTGGACCCATTTATTTTGATATGGACGAAATACTCTGGAAGATAACGGTTTGGATGCCATGTTCAATTATCCTCTATAACCCTTCATCAGGTTACGCATTTATCGAGGCTGTCTAAATATGTATTGATAGATGGATAAGGCAACAATTTTGATTTGACTAGACATGTATCGAAAACCTTTACACCTGAGATTGAATCGCTGCTGCGGAATCTGTGTTCGGTGTACGTATTACGCAACCGAATTAGTGTTGGCGACGTGACTTAGCAGCATTAATCACTCCGCGATTGTGTTAGTCACCAACAAAGCATGGATTTCTGGAAACGCAAAATACGAATCTACAGTCAAATGACGACTGCTTCGTCCGTGCGCAGATGAACCGTTTCTGGATAGCGTGATAAACCCATGTTAGCAATGTAAGGGACATTCCTTGTCAACGTGGTGATTTAGCTGCAGTAACTGTGTGGTTGTCGCAACTGTGAATTCTATTAATTACACTGTCACACTGTGCTGTATGATGTTATTCAATCCTTTCTGCGAAACTCCCTACCATGCAACTCATCTATTCGCCGTCGTGCAAAGGCAAAACAGTGAGCATGCAAGTGTTCATTAGTCGTGGACAGATATTCTGTCCTTCAGATCCGGGTTCAAAGTGGTCTTAATAGTGGACCAGCTTCGTAACCTGACGGGTATACAAGTTGGTATTGTAATACGTAAACAAAACACACACAACTACGCTCCGATCCATCCTTGTAGGTGAATATTTTTTCCCACGTGTCCAATCGACCCGCCAATTTCGCCTTATCTGGTTTACACTTTTGATTACCTTCGTAGTTGTATTGACCCGGTGAAGAACTGTCGAACGCAATTTTTTGTAATATCTTGCCTCGTGTTCTTTTGTTTCTTTTTCATACTACTTATCTACTGAGGTGTGCTCCGTCCGGCTGTGTTTTTATTGAGTTCGCTGTCTGCGTTTGCTACAAGTGTTCGACCACTTACCATTGAGTTTCCAATGTTTAACGACCCAGATTGTAGATAAGGCTCTGATAGTTGTGAACAGTGGTGGTGTCGTTCGTAGCTCGGGTTGATGGTTTTGGTATTGGTATGTTCGCCGAGCTTGGCATTTAGGTTGCAAACGTTTCATCACCAAACGAGGTGACATCATCAGTGCGTAAGTGTTTCAGCGTATAGTTTTTGAGCGCTCAAAAACTATACGCTGAAACACTTACGCACTGATGATGTCACCTCGTTTGGTGATGAAACGTTTGCAACCTAAATGCCAAGCTCGGCGAACATACCAATACCAAGATAAGGCTCTATCACTCTGTCCATTTACGCAGCACAAACAATTGCTTCCATCTACCGTAACCAGAGTGTTGAAAACTGTAGTTGGAATCTTGCTAGGTTTTCGTTATTTCAACAAAACAAAGTGAATCGGATCTCTAAATATGTTCGTTCTATCCAACACTGTGACATTGTTATCAAAGCGCTTCCTTGCTATAGAAGTAACTGGAATTCGAAAATGTTGGTTGTTTGTTCCTGTTTTTGGATATTAGCCGTCTGTGCTCACCAGACGTTTTCTGACTTTGTTTCCTTTACTTCTTCATTGGTTGATTGGTGTTCACGTGATCACCGTCCAGCCTCTGTCACAGCTGACCTTGTCTTCCGCTTAGCTTTGTACATTACAGTATCCGGTGTTTATTGGCTAAACGCTTATCTTCAAGAAAGCGCCTAAAATTACGATTCAATTTCGATGCGCATCTATAGCAGCTGGCCGTCTTGTTCCAATTAAAAATAGCCACATACATGCCCATTCAATCTACCTTCGCCCACAAACAACTATTCCACTTTCGGACCTCATGTGACCAATCTGTCTAACTATAATCTTTCCGATGTACACATACACTGGTGGTATTTTTGATGCTGTCTCGGTTTCCCATCGATTTGTTTTCTTCTTAGGTGCACATGCATACGTTTACCGTCATCCCTTATAACCTCCATTGTCAACATGTGTGTGTGTGTGTGTTTGTATCTGATTTCGTTTTTTTCCACCTCCTTCACACTTTTTTATTTGACCACAGAGGTTTAGGTTCACACACGTGTCATGTCAGTATATACACGAAGCTCACTATGGCGTATTACAAGGCTTTGGTGCCGTAACAGATGGATTAAACGAACAAAGCTTTGAGAACATTGTCATTGATTTTAGTTCCGTTCTGTCAGCCTAATGAACTGTAGTTGAACAGCGATAATGCCATGTTTGCTTCAGTGATCATGTCCTCCACGGTTAATTACACTATCCCGGATCTGTGTTCTGATTATCCCCACTGTTCCGGTTGTTTAGGTTTTGACAGATCGACAGCGTTCAATCTTCACATAGAAAACAAACGGCTTACACTGTGAAAGTTAAAATTCTACTTTCGTTCGCTTTCGTCATGTTGGACCTGTATCACATTCGGACTATATACTTACCAATTTTGGTGTAGCCTGATTAATGCGATAGACGCGTTGTTTGTCTGAGCCAATCTTCCTACCTGTAGATTGTGCTTTGTTTTTTTAAAGACAATATTGATAAAAGCTAAACGCAGCATTTTAAATGAAAATGTACCGCTGGCATTCCATTTAAACAAGTAACGTCAGAAGTACGCTTCAAGACCTTTTATCAAAAAGCAACTACTCTGTTTAAGTTCTTGGCGCACCTTAGAGATCTCTTTCTCTTGTTGAAAGAACCAATATTCGTATACTTAAAAACCGTTCGTAGATGTCTACATTGGAAAAACTATGAAACCCCAACATTAGAATAAATGAACATCGACTGAACATTAAGGCAGCACTTGCATATCAGGTCACAATCATGGATTCCGTTGTCCTTCCCTGCTTGTTAGACGCGGGTTATAGAATCAGTGTAGTATCGGTGCAGTTAGATGACGGACTAGAACTGTGTGGGTGGCAAACATCATCGAGATTACAAAAACCGAGTGCATTGCTACAATTGAATTAATCGCTCTGGCTTATGCCGACCGACCTTAGATAGACCTATCGAGTCACGTTAATGGCTGGATGGGTTGACCTTTTCAACGGGTCCAGTTTCT
>LOND01000851.1:72783-86288 GCA_014220965.1 Paragonimus kellicotti | reverse complement strand
GTTGGCATTTTGAAAGTGAATGATCGAAAACTATTTGTTGTATGACGTCTGACTGTGACTGAACAGCTCTCTTCTGTTGCCTACTCTCCACAGGAGCCTTTTATTCCAAAGAGAAGCATGTGACGAGGAAACCAGTCAAATGAATGATAGTACCACTGTTCACTCGTCTTCGGGAGGTGTTAGCCCTGAAAGTGTTCTTAGGATTACGTCTAGATAAGTTGTTTATTAATTCAACGAAAAAACGCATGTGTTTTGTAGCAGTTCCTGGTTATAGAAACTAAATGGTCAGTTTCCTTAGAAGGGAAGGCGTTTGTGTTGCTCCTTGAGTACTGTGGCTATCTCCGTCACTCAGCAAGGTGAAGTTGATACTTATTACCCCAAATGCAACATAAGAGCTGCAACCTGTTGATACAGATGCAGTGTATAACCGACTTTTCTAAAGGGGACCCTTTACGTCCTGTTGCTAGCATCATTCATGACCTGACTTCTCATATTGTTATGCACAAACCGATTGGTACAACGTCCTCATGGCACATTATTTTCGGTACATAATACCAATCAGGAGCTTGACCATTGTTGGAATAACCTGTGCGCTGTTCATATTTAAACTCGTCTCTGGAAGACGACTGTCTGGAAATGTGCTTACCGTGTGTTGGTTAAGATGTCTGTCGACATATCAAGCGCTAGGCGAACATATAGATTTTGCTTTACCACCTGTTGTTGTGCCTCATATAGTGCAGTCTAGATAGTTGCTTTTCTTGTGTGGAAGGATTACCAGTTAGCCGTACAAAGAGGATCGTGACGGGGAGTTATTATCGAAAATAGCTACTCTTGTAGTATGTTTATGTGTTCTGTTCGCATTCGTGGCCAGTTCCGTGTTTTCTCCTAAACGGTTTGTCTACTTATAGTCATTTGTGATGGAGTTTCAATGCGTACTGGTAAAAATCATAAACGAAAATCACAAAAATTTCTTAGGATTATAGACCGTCTCTGGAAACGAATTACTACTTTTTTTGGTTATGTATGTTTCCATGTTGTGATCTTGGAATATTGAGTTTGGACGAGTTGTGAACTTAGCTCCGACAGAGACCACTTTACCTACCAAGATGAACAGATCTTGTTCTGAAGCACCATTCTGTATTTGCTGATTACGCGTTAGTGTGGAAATGGCCACCGTCAAGAAAAGGGACAACGAACAGCGTCAGTACACATCTACATATATTGCTCTCCAGTGGAAGCCTTACTTGGCGAAAAGTTTGCCTCTTCCTTTCCTGTTTATTCTACTACGTTTTACTGGAGTTTCTTACGCGTTCCACCAACGCTTTTTCTCCCAACGATTCAGTTGCACTGACCCGAATTTGCCCGTAGAATGCTTCGGATAATGTCCCCGTTTACGTATGTACTAGCTTATAGTTTTGGGCTGCGATCACTGCGTGATGTGTTTCGGTTGGGCCTACCTTCCTGAGTCTATCTGATTCGTGAATCTCAAATATTATGCAATATTCTGAGTCGCATGTATAAATGTCCATTTTCCCAACATCCTTTCCTATCTTTTTTGTTAATAGTGCAATTTCCTTGGCGTGGGAGCCCGTCCTCTGCGCAGCGTAGTGGGCGCAGACACGGGTGGTCCACAGGGCAGACGTTTGGGTGAGCCTGGTCACACACCTGAGGATTACGAGAAATTTGTCGATTTGGTCCAACGAATGCTAGTCTACGAACCACGACAGCGAATACGTCCTGAGGAGGCATTAGCCCACCGCTTTTTTGTGCGCAAAGATGACGGTTAGTTACTTTGGATCTGCTCGTTTATGTCCTTAGGGAAATACTACTTTCGTTTTCCCAACCAAGCTTTTTAAATGTCTCTAAGTTCAAACTTGGTCTACTTTGATTGCCCTTAATGTCCATGCCGCAAAAATTGAGAAGTTATGTGTTCGTATGTTGACTGTGTGGTGTCATTTAAACTGAAAATCCGGTTGCAGTTGTTTTTGTTGTTGTTGTTCGTCAGCCGAACCACATTCAGTTTGCCAAACGGGCTATGCCGAATGTGCCTAACCGGTTGCAACCGCCTTGTAACTTACCGAGCTTCCACAGCATGATATTATTTGTGATCTGCCAGTGTTGCACGTATTTGATAAGATCTCTCTTCTGATTCGGAGATCATTTCAAACATAGTAAACCAGTTTCCGATTTTGCAGTCCTTGGCAGTTTATTCAGTATACTAGTCTGTCTCGACGTTGGATCAACTGAACAGATTTCCATCCGTGGAGACTACGCACTCGGTGCACTAAATCTTTCATCTCATGCATATTTGCAGACCGTTAGTTTCTTTCCCCATCACTTTGATGTGTGCTCTCATCTGTCTTCTTAGAAGAAGAAGAATATCAATTTTCTACCCATCCGAATCTTAATTTCCAACTTTTACAGTTGACATGCATTTTATTCTCGCGTTTTGCTGCCCTTGCGATGTATTTCAAATATCACGTCATGCTATATAGATATATATATATATATATATATATATATATATATATATATATATATAGGTATCCACAAAAATAACCAGACGTCTCGTTTTTCGCTATCCTTATCACCATAAAGATTCCAGACTGTTTTTGAAAGAACAGGTATAGTGATTAAGTGCGATCTCTTATGTTCTGTCGTTCGGAAACAGGACGAAGGTATATTACCTATTTCACATCGAGTGGTACAGTCGTTTGTGCAACGTTAATGCTTTTCAAATTGCATTTCGAGTAACCCCATATACATGACCCGTTGGTCAACTGATACAGTATCACGATTTTTTAAGGCTGGACAACATTCCTTTCGCCATTATGTAACTTCATTCATCAAGCCTGTTCACAGTTGGTTGAAACCATGAAATAGTCAGTTGGCAACCTAGTCACGTTGATTGTTCCCTTGAACATCGTCGGTCCATACTGATTGTTGTGTTGTGAACCTCGTAATCGCCTCACCCATGAGTTGTATGGGCTGTTCGACGTGTAGTCATTAGGCTGCTGATTTGTCCATGGCTGCTGATCGTTCTACTTTGTCTATTTTCCTTAACAGTGACTTTTAGGACTTTGCAACAAATGGCTGTAGTATAATCGGGTGAGACACACGGTAGAGCGTCTTTAGGTACATAATGGATTCTGTGGAACAACTTGAAGCAATCTGTTACGTGTTATGATGTGTTGAGTGAATTATGTGACATTTGTGGTCTTTAGACTGTGTACATGATGGGGAAACGGCGAATGAGGTGCCGACATTACGTGATCCTCCTGTTTCCAATCTAGGTCGGACATAACGGGGTGAACCGTTGGACCGTAGATGCTACTTACACACGGAATCATTTTGCTTTCTCAGTCACTTCACTGTAGGGAAATTTCTGAACTGCACAAAAGTTAGCTCCATATAAGGCAGTTCGATCGTGTGAAATGAGTTTTCAAAATGTGTTGGGTTAAGTCGTCCATGTAGCTTTTTTTTTTCATCTGTCGACTATGGTTGTTCCTTGGGGCTGCGTAGAAGTTACCTTTCACCGTCAGTCATACATTTATTAGTGTCTATGTTCATGTTGATGATAACATAATGGACCATCTACGAACCTGATTTCTATGGTAAACACAGAACAACATCATAACAAATATGTAGGTCAAGAGGGATGAATGGTAATAGGATCACGTAGGGTCGTTTTGTAAACAGAAGTTACTTAACTTTTCACTGTTGATTCAGCATGATAAGTGACCTGTCCAAACCGACAGATTCCGCAGAACAGGGCGGTTTTGCGGGGCGATCGGTAGAGTCTGCCTGTCGAGAAGTTGTATCAGCTAACTGATTTGGCATTCCGACCTAATACCATCGTTAGCATTTGGATATCTTTAGTCTGCTTAAACTTAGACAAGAATGATTAAGGTGACCTAAGATTATTATTTGGCATCCTTACCGCGTCGATGATTGTGATACTTGATTCCGTATGCAGAGTTCGACGTTCTATCCAGACTCAACATGTCCTAAGGATCCAACGTGGTCACCGGTTTCATCTGAAATTTATCTCGTCGTTTAAGTTATCTTTTGGCACTATAATACACTTACACGTTTGCTACTACAAAAGTTTCGCGCTATCGTTTATATTCTTATGGAATGAACCCTTTTCACTGTCTTTCGGTAGCATCGTTCAGCAAGCCGCCTACATGTAATCGCACTTATTCGTGTATTACTCTTGTATACATTTGGAGTCAGCAATACTGCAACCTCAGGTATATTGTGGTGCCTACAGAGAGGCTCACTAATTTAATCCTATAATTTGCGTGAAGATCTTTCTCGTGGATGGCGTGTTAACCTTGGCTTAGTTTCGGACTGTTTTCCATGTCACTCATCATTAGTTGACATTTTTTGGACATCATCACACAACTGGCCGTAGCGCATCAAAAAGTGCGCTTGAAAACAACAGTCTGTAACGCGCAAACGTGATTCTAGCAACTCATTCATGGGCAGGTGTCTGGCTTGAAGAAAGGCTTTACGCTTAACTTGTGTTGTACTTATACGTCCACAATTCATCGGCAGCAGCAACATAGACGGCAGTGTATCAGTGACTCACACCGGAGCTTAGCTGCCATGCATCTTCGAAATTACAAACGACCCCTATCTGGGAAGCAATGAAAAGGAAGGGATGTGAATTAATTCCGATGTTTACGCCTTGCTGACAAACCACTGTGCTCTAAGCGAAATCAAGTTGTCAGCCTCTTTGCGGCTTTCACCGCCTCATATTGGTTTGCAGCCTGTCAGTTGACTGTTACTATGTGCGAGGTGGTCATTCGATGGTCTGAAAAAGGGAAATGGAAACTGTCAGTAGCGAGTTATGTCTTGTGAGTGGTGTTCATTTATCAGATCGAGATCCCTGCTGCTCACTTGTCTTCAGTTGGAACCGTTCGAGAAGGTTACAGTTGGCTAGCTTCCTTGCGAATGTGTTGTTTTACCTGGTTAGCTGGGCATGAGCGCATTTACTGGAACGGTGAAGGTCGCACAGATGCTGTCTCAGTGATACCTTCTTACTCTCATCGGTATTCCAACTGTTTGCCAGCAGGCTATAAGTGAGTTGTTGATTGCTCGAGTTGGCGCACAGGAGATTTTTTAATTGACTATCATTTTTCCTCTAAATAGAGGTGTTTTTCTTCTAGGTTTATTTGTTACCCTGTCAACAGCACGAACTACTGATGTGTGGCTGTTGATGATGCTTATAGTTGTGTTGATTGTTTACTTTCCTTATCATCCGACTACCCTTCTCGTTATTCTTCCGTGTTTTTAGAGTATGGTACCCTAATTGCTCGTTCTTTAATCTCTGCTTTTTCACAGGCCAACCTACAGCGCATTCAGTCACTACCACTTCTTCATCCTCGGTCAACACTGTGGCTGGTGGGGTCATCGCCACTACAACAGCTTTGCCCACCTCTACAACCAACACTACGAACGCTACAGGGAAGTTTCCAAACACGCATGCTTTTCCATCTAAGTCTCCCCATGTCGAGAAGCCGGGATCGAATCAATGCGCGACAGATCAAGAAATGCCTCCTTCCTATTTAACTTTTGCTCCGAACCAGATTCCAAAATCCCCCGCTGTCTCTGGCTGCAATCAATCTGGTTTGACAATTCCTCATACGACCGTCACGGATAGCTAACTGTTGCCTGCTTCGGCTGCTACTACTTCGGACTGATTTCCTTGCGTTTTGTGCAAAATATTCCATTCACGCTGACAAACTATCCTTAGTTGGGAGTTGCTATCCTCGTGACCATTTTTGCTTCAAAATAGAAACGATCCTTCTGGATAATATTCTCTGTCGAAGTTGTACTCTTTGATTTTTCAAGTCAGCTGTCATACTCTTCGACACTATCTACGAATCCGCAGCATGCCCTTAGGGCAGACGCCTTTCGTGTCCAGGATCTCGGACTGGTTTATATTGCAGGTTGATCTCTTGAAATCGGTTGTTTTCTGCTTCGCGCCACCTGTGACAACGCAGGAACCTTTCGCTACCGCTACCTTTCAGATGGCGTCCCCGGTGCTGTAACTGCTTTGTAGCGCTGCTCACACACGCACATGACTATTTGAGTATCGGTTTGTTCTACTCTCTGGTCTCTTTCAATGCCTTTTTCTTGTACATAGAACCCGTTCCCGCTGCACTGACTCATCCGCTTTGACGACTTTGCTCGCATCCCTGCGATCTCTTATTATTTTGCTTCAGTAAGCTTTCTGATGAATTTCAAAGCCTGGATGTCCACTTTGTTTCTGTTTGTCGGTCACGCTTGCTTTTATTGTTTCCGACTTTCTATCTTGCACCACGCGAGCGGACAAGAGCGCGCGCGCTGATCAAACTGTTATCAGCGTGTTTCAGTGCTTAACTGTAAGTAGGCCAAATTCAACGATGCCTTATTGTTACGGCCACTTTTATCCACGACCGACATCTTGTTGAGAAGTCGTCTTCTCTACTGCAGCGGAAGACATTTGTCTACGCATATGTGGACGTGGATGAGTTGTGAATTGTCGATATGGTTGTTATGATTACCATGATTCGGAACTACGGCACACAGCTCGTTTGTCTTAATGTAATCTTGATCAATCGATTTTTACCCCCCGATTCATCCTTCTTACTTTATACATACATATATATATATATACATGATAGGCACGTATTGATTTTCTCATTTTTCTCTTTTTTTCACACGATCCAGACTGAAATAAAAATCATCCCACACTGCTCCGTTTTCTCTCTTGTTTATTCTTTCTGCTGATCTCCCTCGGAACTGAATGTGCTGATGCACTATTGTTTGAACCCTCTTACTGTCTCGCATTCATTTTTGTTTCCGGCCCGTCCTACTTTCTTCTCATTTGAGTCTAGCCAAGGTTTATATCTGTAGTCATCGCTGAACTCGTAAATGGACTACGTGTTTCGGTTGCTCATTTTGAGCATCGGGTGGTATGGTTGATGGTCACTCGCTTAGGTGACGTTGCAGAGGGCTTTCCTCAACTAGCGCAACGTCATACGCTTACTAATGAAGTTCATTGTGGCTTCATCCGTTGACATGGTTACACCGCCATTGTCCGTGTGATCAGTGCCACCGATTGGTCTGAGCTCAATTGCATTAGCAACAATCAGAGTTCATTGCCTTACATTGAACGATAATCACGGCGATGTCTTTCGCGATTGGGTTGGGTTTCGACCGACCCACCTCAGATGTAAATAATCATGTTGAGTTTTCGATCAGTTGCAATCTAACTCTCCAACTATCCTTCTGAGTCTCCTCACCATGTCACCATCAACGTTGTTATGAAACAACCTTCGCACTCTCTGGTGCGTTATTCCAAGTTCCCGGTTACCTCATTGTTCTTGTATGTGCCTAATCGAGTGCGGTTCTGTCTTCATCATATTGTATGGGTTACCTAGTTTTCGGTTGGTTATATGGATGCAAAAAACATTGATTGTGATGTTTGCTAGGCAGGCCATGTGGTCCATTGCCCGTTGCTTTTGTAGGTACGTCATCAAAATCTGATGAACATTTCAGCGTTCATAGTTCATGTTATCTCCTCGGAGGTTCCTACAATCCAAGCGAGTTTGTCATCTATTGGGGGTAAGCCATTTTTGGTTGAGTTATTGGTCTTACACGTTTATCACTATTCACGTTTGTGATCTCAAATTTCACAGTACAGGCCGGTTTTTCGGCTGGCCGACTTCATGAGAACATTGCTGCAGTTTTGCTTCTGTTGAGGTTCGCCAACAATGCATATATTTTTACTAACGTCGAGGGTGCGGCTCGGGTTTATTTATCATTAGCTCTGTTAAGTGTTCAACCACACCCGAGTAGGAGTAATGTTCGCTTTTCCTAATCGTCCATAATTTGCGTCGTTATAGTTCTGTGTTCCCGCAACTGCTTGTTACTTTTAAATGTTTTTGCTTGGGTCCCCTTTCGTAGATCCCAGGTACCACCGCTCCACTCTTCCATTGACTCACCATTTTGACCAGATGATCCACCTGAAATTAGTGTTGTTTCATGTCCGATGATTGGATTTGCCTACGTATGATTGACTGTCATAAATCAATGCTCAGTATGTCACGCCATCCTTACTATCACATGGGTGCTCAAATTTTATTTAACTTCAGAGTTAGTCTACGACCCATCGGGTGATTCCCCTCAGGTTATTTTTTATGGCTTTCTCTATGGTATATTTCACTTCCAAATTATTCATTCACTCATTTAAATCGGTTGGGATAGCGATTGCTGTTTGTTCGTAGTGTTCATGAACACAGTGCCGACTGACTCAGACCCTAATCTCTATTGTGGTAGAATGTATGGTGAGATCACAGGTCGAATAACCAGAACATAGGTGGCGCTTACCAAACTACGTCATCGACATCCTTTTAGTGTTTCTATGTCAGGTTGACTCTGTAGTGCATTTTTACAAACAGTGTTCCTATGCTTGTGAATCTCGGCCAATTCACATTGAAGTTGTCCACACGTTGTTTGTCTTGAACTGCCAACACATGCGTACATTCAAGAACACCAGGTTCCCAATAAAGACGTTTATTATCATGTCTTCTGGGCAGGTTACCCGTTGCTCTACAGGCTCCGTTGGCTCGGACAAATCGTAGGCCCATGCTTTGTCACCTCGTGCCCCGTTTGCGATTGCTGGTTTGGGCTGCAAGTGAGAGCCTAGTGGCTTGTTTGTTACCTAGGTTCACAGTTCTGACATTAATGCTCGCCTTTGTAGAATGTTTTGGGATTCCTGACTCTGCCCGAGTGACGATGAGCTCTCAGCTAATTATTCTTCCAAACCCCGAAAATTACGAGTCAGTGATGATGTAAATTTGTTCCGTCCTTGAGTTACTTCCTTCCATTTTTTGACACTGATGGTAACCGCTTGTTGCTGGTTAATTACAATATGCTTCGTGATAAACACGCTTGATTCAACTTTGCTACAAACGGGAAGGTAAGTCCACCCTTTTTCTCTACTGTAGAAAGTATGTTATACTCCAAGTAGTAGCTGACTCGCTCGTAGCCACGCGTAGGCCTGAGTGAACGGCTGATGCTTTCAGGAAACTGCCACAGATTACATGTTGATGATGCGCGACCTGGCTGCTGTTAAATCGTTGTCAGTACTTTGCTCACTGAATAGACGAGCTAGTACACAACAAACGAAGACCGTACCGCGTAGATGTCTAGGTTTTTCGTGCCATCTTCAAGTGTTGGTCGCTTCCTAGGACTATATGCCGAAGGAAACAACGGTGCGTCGTTGTTTTAAAAGACAACCAGGAATTCATCTGTGAAAGTTTGTGTTTGTCGGTTATCGGACATTGTGTTTACCATATCACCTGTTGGCTTCTGGTGAATGTAGGAAGGCCTCGTGATCCAGATTTCCTAGTTTCTGACGAATAGAGGGTTCATAAAGACGCCGTTGCGGCGACTATTGCAATTAACTAATTAACTTATATTTCGATCGTATATTTTAACAAGCATCGCACCGAAGTCGATGCCTTCACAACACCCGTTACCAAGCCAGATTGTAAACCAATTCCTTCATTAGAAAAACTTGATCTTTAAAGTTATACAATTCGCTTACTTCAAAGTGAATCAGTACCATTATTTGCGTTTTGTCCTCGTTGTCTTCACTCCGAATCTTATGTTTGGGAGCTAGACATTTCAACTGCAAATGTGTGTACGACGCTACTCAAATACACAAGTGAGTAGTAAATCACGAGTTGGAAATAACAATGACCTGCGTTGTCCAGAAGCACACTCGGACAAACAAATGGACAGAGTAGTTTTTTATAACTCAACCAACTCAGATCATACAAACACATCTGTAAGTGAATTAAACGGCTAATCGCAGTTAACCGGCTCAGTCCTGACATTTTCACTTACGTGCTCTCACTTTTCAGTGTATATCTTTGCTGAGTTGAATCATTTTCGGTGAATCGACTTTAACGCGCCCTAAAAAGAGTAGCGTCTCCGTTGTAGTACGACTTAAATTCACCTCTACGGTGTCAATCCGACTGTTCCGTACTGATAGTGTTGATGTCAATAGTTAATGTAGTGCGTCCTTTTAGATCAGCCCGTTCACGAAGTAATCCAGAGAAACCAGCCAACTCCTAATCTATCAGGTCATCCTGCACCGTGGAACTGTTCTTGCAATCACTAGACCGCTCCCCTTGGATCTCTATACACGTAGTGTTCTAACTTTCTGTGGTGAATTCGTGACTCATCTGTCTAACTTCCACTTGTCCGCAGATTTTCAGTTTTTATCAGTCTGTTTGCCGATCTTGATGGAATTACATTGAGTCGAGTGAAATGTTGATCGCATGAGTTGGCGGTATTCAGCGAATGTCACTTAATCGATTAGTACCGAGAAGTAAAGTATGACAAGATGTTTCATTCACTCTGAGTGGATTAATATCCAGCCGGTGCTCATGTAAGGTTGTAACGAGTTATGAGTGATGATCGTATCCTTTTGATGTGATGTGTAGACCAGTTAACTAATGCTGGCCACCCCTATCCTGTGTTTGTCCAACAGCGTTCAATGAGCACACGACTAGAGGTCGGAAAAGGTCGGCTGCTTGCGCAGAATATTTTAACAGGATACTGGCGCTATACCGCTGGTGATCGATGCTTGCAGGTGTGTAAATGAGGGCTCCTGTTTGTAGTGAACGTTTTCTGCACCTACTGTCTAGTCCAGACTCTATCTTACATTGATTAGCCTAAGGACGGATATATTTATGTGGCTGATCGTAGGCGGTGTCCACACACTACTGTGCTACTGGAAGACTTTAACAACGTTGCTGGAATAAACACTGAACATTTCCGCAAACTCTCTTGCTGGTCATTGTTGGCGGCAGCACTAGGAGATTCAGTGGGGTTATAGTGAGTTGACTCGAAGGTGGTTGTAACTGCTGGATTCTATCGACAGCCACCACTCGATACACAATGAATTGATTCCTCTGAGTCAGTCGCACCCTCTAGTTACTGGTAGTCATATTGTTACCTAGATTGAGTGAAAAACCTTGAGGCAATTATGTAGAGTGTAATCTCGAAGCTATTGCTTTGTACGCTTACGTCCCCACTGTCATATTACAGACTGACGTAAACGAACCTCCTGTAGCTTCTTGATGATCGCCTACTCTGTTCGTAATCTCGGTAGACGTAAGTAATAGAACAACAGAAAAACGCTAGAAGAAATCCAGTATACATTATCATAACTCGAACTTGAATCAGTGATCGAAGTGGGATCAGATGGGAACCGCAGACCGGATATTTGTTTTATCTATATAAAAGTACTTTGGGAACGAATGTTTAATCTGACGGCTCAGTAGCTATCTAGCTAGTTCGTTCTGTCGAGAAAGTGAGGTAATAACGGTACCTATTGAGAAAGGGGCCGTCCAGCCAAGTTCTGAATTTACTACCATCATAGAATCGTAACGGGTCGACTGAGAGGTAATTGTTTCGCTGTCTGCTCGTCAAACTCAGCAGTGCAAAGATGTACTTCTGACGACAGCCCAAACGGTTTCTCAGTGCACAGCAAGTCAGGACGCGTATCCTGTGGTGATACTAGTTCTGAGTACACGTGCATTTTATTATTCTAATCTACGTCTAACTAGTAAACAGCAGTCCACATCACTGTTCTCTATAAGTTCCCATCGTTTGCGTCGAGCGAGCATAACCACAGCAGGGCGACTGAACAACTACGAGCGGGGCACTCTCCCCTCCATCGACAATATACATCTTTCGGGCAGGGCAAAATCGTTTCTTTGATAGATGTTTCTGTTTCGGGAGAGTGCACTTAAATTTCATGAAACTCAACTGCTACGAGTAAGGCAGTATGTAAAACAACTTTATTTGTAAGATTCGTCAAGATAGATATGGGTTTATGCTTACTCGTTGGGTTCCGTGAAGACTACTGCTGAAAGTACTGTAGATCACTCAACAGTAAGTGTTCTATCGAGCAACAGCTTGTCATTACGATTACGCGATCATCGTGCATGTATGAAGGAGGCATTCGTTGAGGTAAACATGGAAAATTTTAGGAGCGATGTTGTACCCTTATGGATTTTAATGATGCAACATACATGTTCGGGCGGCATGCCATTCGTTACCGTCAGTTACACACACGAACTAATAGGCATCATCATAAACATAAACAGCAATACCTCAGTATTTCTCACTGTTTATCTGCCCTACCGCCATGAGGAGGAAAGCAAACCGCAACCAATAAAAAAATAAGAAAGTGAGGACAGAAGATTTAAGTACCAGAAACAACCACGTTTATAATCAAACAGACAGCGAGTTGCGTACACCTTGCAAACAAACAACCGAGCTGTAAGTGAAAGTAAGGCGTCATCAGCAAGACAGCTTCCTTACGACTTTCATTGCCTCCGCATCATTAAGTGCACTCACTTCACAGACAACTCGGCCAAACAACGACAACATTCACGCCACTGAGCTCGATTAGCCATCATCTCACCTAACGTCTCCAGCCATCGACTTTGTGAGTCGCAAATCCATAGTCTCGAAGACGAATCCAACCTACAGTAGCCAGCCCCTTGGTGAGCGACTTCATTTCTCTGCGCCAGGTCATCATTTGTCCATCTCGAATCGGCAGTGTTGGATGTGGCATACGACTAGCAACAATCCTTCGTACGTGGCTCAGCTATCTAAGTCTGTGCAAATGTAGGGATTGAACAAAAGAACTCGTTTGGTAATCACTACCAAATACCCGCTTCCTAACCTATTCGTTGCTTACTCGCTGGTGCCACCCGATACGAGCGATCGAACGCAGACATCGGATGGTCAAATACCTGAAGACGGTTCACGTCTTTCTACTCTGAGTGGTCAAGTTTCTCTGGCGTAAGGTAACTTAGTCTTTATAGTCGCCTTCTGTACGCAGCTTCCAAGCTTCAGAGAGATGTCTATCTGTTGCCAGATATATCTTAGATTAGTAGTCATCGCTTCAGCCTAGGATGCAAGAGCCTTTATTCCTTGTACCTCCGCCACCGTTACTGAAACTCCCCAAGTACACAAACCGATTGGCAAGCTCTGTAAGCGTTAGGGTAAATACAGGTAAAATATCGGACCCTCATGTAGTCTGGTTGTCTACTGGATAACCGTCTGGATTACCATTCCGTGATGGTCTAACTGCGCGGCGTTTGGTCACGGGTCGTGAGTTCGATTCCCCAGCGCTTGTGTTGTTAACGAGAACTGACAAGGTCGAAACGACTGTTCACCACTTCCCTGGTGACCATTGGGGCCAACTGTTTGCGAAACTTTTCTCAACACATAAGACCTTGTTTGATGCTTGCTAGTTTGCAGACCCACTACAAAACGGTTGATCCATTTCAGCCTATAATAGAAGGTGAGCACAACAGTTAGGAAAACTATATGTGAAGCATTTCAGATCGACTCATTACGACATTTAGTTGAGAGATATATTGACGTTCACATATCTTCGATAATTACTCTTGATGAGAGTA
>LOND01000851.1:39922-63373 GCA_014220965.1 Paragonimus kellicotti | reverse complement strand
TATTATGTAAGACTGTAACCTCCAGTACTGCGTGACGACGAGAAAAACTATTCAACTAAATATGAAGTCCGTATACCATGAATGGCACATGGTACATCAAATATGACTTCTGGTACACGTTCTTTAAGTTCGGTTTTACATATCCCTGACACTGCAATATTTATTTGTCTTCTACCGACTGTCTTTGTCTCTGAACAGTGAGATGCTTGGATGTTACATTTGAACATCCTCGACCATAACGATGCGACAATTTCAGTTAAACTATCCTGCGTCCAACGTCAGGTCCTCGAGGTGTAAGAACTGTTTACGTCGCAACTGACGCTAGTTAGCAGTATTTAATGGTTATCTCCCTGCTTCCGCACCAAAAAACGTTTACGAGGTGGTAGACATTTATTACCATCATCACAACAGCCCTGAGCCTGATCAAAAAGAACTAGGGTTCGGGCCACTATTCACCACAACAGTAAAGTTCAATAACCTAGAAGAAAAAACTACCAAACAACGAAGAAATAATGATGAAATGAAGCGAATCGGTACATTGCCACCCAACCGCTGCCTTGCGGTACAGGCTTTTGAGCCAAAGGCTTTGGTTGAGAACCCTAATCGTTCTCCTGTCTAGGTCTGGGCGTCCTGGCAGTATCTCAGCCCACACACAACCATGAATATTCACAACAATAAATCCATACTGCATCGGCCGTCTCGCAGTATAAACCGGGTCGCCCTATCTGCTGCATACAGCAGGGTGGATAGGCGAAAACATGCTACTGTGCTGACCCCACTCCCACTATCAAATTTAGCTCTCAGGCCCCTCCCGACCTCCATTTCTGATAATTACTCTACAGGTCCCACAACAGATGTAGCTAACTGTAGTAACACTGAGCCGGTAAGTTCCGTCTCTTGCCTTTCAGCTTCAGGCCTCCCTCGTCCCTTGCTTAGACCTAGAACGCGAATTAATATAGGTGCCTTCAACGTTCGCACGCTAAACAGATAGGTCAGCAAGCGGCTCTCGCACGAACGCTAGACTCGTTGCACGTTGATGTCTGCTGTATCTCGGAGACTAGAATCCATGACAGTAGTCAACGTATGGAACTAACAGCACCCGCATTGTCTACCCGATACTGGTTATACACTTCGGGTGACTCCACAGCCGCCTTACAGATCAGGTTAGGTATGGTTTTCTCAAGACAACACCCGCCGCTGTTGGATTCTTGTTAATTTAATCTCGTTTTGGAAAGTGACAAACACACTGAAACATGAAACGTAGATCAGTTTATCCATGGAATTTTTCAATCTTTTTAGCGAGAGTCCCAATCATGGATGACATACCTTTGCAAGGTAAGTATGATGCTTCTTTCCGAATGCCCGCTTTTTTGTTTTTCTTTTTTTAGCAAGACTTCAACCGAATTTCTGAGTACTTTGTTTTGTGTTATACTTGCGGTTGAGTACCAGAAGGATACGAATAAACTGATTAGTGCTAATGCAGTCGTTAGTATGCCATCGTTCTGGCGTTTATTAGTGGACGAGAGTAGAATCTAATCATTTTCATGTGATCGGTCAGACAAACCAGAACGCCACCGGCAGAAGGCATCAAGTGAGAATCCCATCAAATGGACTCGTGCAAGGGGAAGAGAACACTTTATGGACACGTTGACAACGGGGACAGAGCGTCTTAGGATGTGCAAACAAATGGGTGAGAGCTCAGGGATGTTGAAGAAGAAGGATAGTTGTGGGTAAAGCTGACAGAAAAAAATAACAAGCTTGCTTGGTTCCAAGACATGATAGAAGTTGACGTAAGACATTTCCCTGATTAAGACAGAATGGGAAATGAGAAGTATATCACACATGGCGAACATGGTAACATTCAGGGTTGAGAAAGTGTTACGCACATGATGAAAACAATTCAACAGTGGCTCAGTTTAATATGCACATAGTGTTCACCGTTTGAAGACTGCGCTACACAATCTTGGTTGGCCCGCCCCCGCCCCGGGCCCCCCCTTTACCCACAACGCACAAATAAGTCAAACCGCTTGAAGTATATACTTACATGTTGAAACAACGTACCCATCCATTCTAGACACACTTGACCACGTAGCTAATGCAAGTGAACGATGTCTCATGTTTGTTTCAGAATTTGTGCTTGTGCACTGTAAAAACCCCAATCAAACAAAACCATCACAACACACACCCAGAAAACCTGCACTACAGAGGAACAACCAACCGAGACCAGTCCAAAACCCTAATCACATTAGAATATTATATAACCAAGCTATTTAAAACCAAAGTGCATATACTGCACGCGAAAAATCTACACAAGAAGACCAGCAAATAAGCATATCAGCCCTAATACATGTTCACAGCAGCGTTATTGCAAATCACAGATAATCGACTCGTTTTATGGCTAAATGATTTTCTCAACTTAGTGCTGCATATAATTTATCGAGGGATTTTCACATTATCCGTTTGTTATTTTGCGATCAGAAGCATGATTTGGCCAACGTCAACATTCTACTTGTGAAACACTGACTGAACGATAAATTTTTTCAGTGGATTGAAAATCCCCTATTATTTATCGCAACTGTCGCATTCCCATAAACTTTTCAGTCGACTCCTCTCGAAAAGTAGCACTGGACTGGAGTTTCGCTCTGATTACAACTCGTCAGCAGTGCATATCCTTGCCATGACCGGAAATACAACTCCGACCACGCTGGCATGTGGCACCCGTGTTGACCACTGCGTCACTGACCTCACATTGGCCACGTCCGAATTATCATATGTTGAACTCTTGTGAGTAATGATCAGGTTGCACGATCGCCCCGAGGGTAGACACAGTAAGTGTCCTGTTAACTCCAGTCGCTGACCTCTCGATTGGGACTTCTCTCCAGGTAGAAATCACAGAAATCAATAACCTGTTGAGCGGCATTCTAATTGCTGATGAGTAGTTGGGGCGTCCACTGTTTCTGTTCGAGAGGTGCCAACGGGAAGTTCCATGGGAATGCGACAGGTGTGATCAATTGTGGGTGATGTTCAATCCATATGGAAACCAAAATCGCCTGCTACCCATCGGTAAATTTTTTCTCAAGAGTTGTTCTCAATTTGTTTTACCCTGTCCCAATACTTGTATAGATCGTCGGCAAGAACTACGTCGAAGACCAAATCACAATCGAAGAATGTCAGATGCGACAAAAAGGGAAAGCATTGATCGGTGGTAAACGCATTGGGAAGTATCGTCTGCGAGTAAACAGAAGAATCAAAAACTACATCCCCATGCAAGCGAATTCTATCTACACATTTTTCATGAGCGAGCTAAGTGCTGAATACGGCCGATGTCAATTCAACGGCTATTGGGCACCGTTCGTTTTCTCCACATGTGAGCCAGTTTTCTCATTGCGTTTGCTGAATTTAGATTGCTAGCCAGCTTGTTAGCAAAGCATTTCTAGTGCCTTCGTAACTAGAGTAGCCAGACATTTAATTGATGAACCGCACTTGGCTGAATATATCAACCGATTTTTGAAATGTTCAAATAATGAGAGATATACTTCTCAATCAATTGGCGGTTCCATACGTATTGCTTGAGGAATAGAGGTCGCTAGCATGCGTGTTTCTTGCCGGATTTCAATGGGCGATGCAGCTGACATTTTCTCTTCTCAATTTACTTTCCCACTGATATTTCAGAGGTAACGTATTGCTGCAGTCACCTTGTGAATATATTATACGAAATGCCTAGTTACAGATAGGTTAAATACGCCATAGTATCTTCGAGCAATCCGCTCGAAATATGCATCGCTCTTATCGCTTCACATAGCTGATGATTAGATCACGACAGTTGTTCACACATTGTAATCTTCAGTTCCATATTACCATCGATTGGTATTTGTTCATTAGCATTTGTACAGCTATAGAAAAATATTAATCCGGTCTTTAAACAAGCAAAGTGCAGTGCTCATCTAAGTGGAAATCACACACTATCACCATTTCCTCGTTCTGTATTCTTTCAGAAACTACTAAGCAAAGACTGTTGCAACCGGGACGAATGACAGATGATGTGACCATATATATTCATGCAAATATATATACACTGGATGGTAGTTCTGCTTGTAATACTTTTCATGTTTATACAAATATGCCTGAATTCTGTCATTTGTATGCGTGTGAGTTGTAATTTAAAATCGATGCAAATACATTTCTTTCTCAAAAGCATTTGAGTCTGTGCATTTTGGTTTGCATTTTGTTCGACAACAGATGAGGGAATTCCAACTACGGATATGAATATCCGTTTCTAAGATCGATTAGCCAGTCAAATTCGTACGAACACATGTCTGCAGATATGCATATACAACTTGGGCTAGTGGTCAGCTTACACCTATTCAGTACTGCAATCTTTGTGACGCAATCAGACAGTTAGCCGATACGTGTGATGTATGTGGAATAATAGAATTGTGGACCAATCTAATTATGAAAACCTTCGCTACAGTTGGTTAACGTACCAATGTTGGTACGTATTCATATATCAGCTGGATGGTTTATAAATAAGCCCAGCCAGCAAAGTATAGAACTTCAACGTCTAATCATCCACCATTTCTCATACCTCCATGAATTCCAGGGCACTATATTTTGATGTAACGAAAAGCCCCTTCAATGAATTACTCAGTCGCGAGTGCTCACGATGATAACAGCACATCCAATATTCGCGCTGTTGACAGGAGTGAATAAAACCGATTGAGTAGTAGGAAGTGACGACTGTGATTGATCGAACTCGACTGGAAATGACTTGAAGTCATATATATTGCCAACTGACAATCCCTCCTAACTGATCGCAGGTTTAACCGTCAAAATGTATCATAATTCCTCCTTCATCCAAACTCTGCATTGGACCAGCAATGACCAACGTTTCACACTGTTATCGATCGTCCTCACTCTGACGCAGCCTCTAATAGTAATCCGGAAATGTGTCATTATTCTTAATTCTTGCTTCAGTCTCTCATGTAATATGTTCGGACGTCACTGTGTGTGCATATATGAGGAACAGCAACAACCGCATAAACGGTGCAGTCTTCCTGTCGAACCTTGATCAGAAATACAATAATACGTGTATTACTATAGATGATAAAGCTTAATGCTCTTCCACATTTCAATTTTACTGTGAAATCAGAGCAAACATACTCCTAACATGCTAAGGGTAATTGAATTTTCTCTATATCAACTAATCAGCTTGAATTCCTCATATAATATATAAATGGTTTCAGTCCAGCTGAGTTTGCTCATATATAGTCAAATATAATTCGTGCTTACAAATGAAATGATCAACATGGGTTTTGCTTTGGATATTCAACAGCCCTTGCAATCTGATCGAATCGTAGCAGAACGTGTTGTAATCGCATTCAGTGTTTTGTGATATATTATATACGACCAACTACATGAAAACTTCATTCGATTCTCACTTTTGCTAATCAGTCAACAAGGATTCCGAAAGTATTATCTTGTACGTTGTCAATTTACTTGATAACCGAGAGGACTGAAAGGGGACAGCTAGTGTTGTTGTGGTGTAATGTAAACGGGTCATTCGAAATGCATAGATTGCTCTCGGAAAATGAAAAACTGGTTACCTCTGCCTGCAAGCCTGACTTGAGCACAAGTGTTTCGATTGATTTTGGTCTCTCTCACAATAATGTATCAATGATCACTAAAACCCTTTAGACGCTTGAGGTCTTCATCAGGTTGTCTGAATTGTCTAGCTCAACGCATCTAGCTTTTACATCCAGCTCACTGAAGCAGTCCATCTTCGGCCATATATCCAAGCTCACCGTCCTTATTTCGTGGAGATCGTTGCTCTTGTTGAGATGTCGCTGCGTTTTCTAACTTATCCAGACAGGTTGAGGTCAGTATATGGACTAATTCTCAACACGCTATCCTCATTTATCCAACAAGGAACACTTCGTGTCCATACAAGATTCTTGCTCAACCTGCAATAAGATTGTTGAACTAGAGACACATTCAGACATATATCCTGTGAGAAGAGGTCTATCATCCTTCGCATCAAGTCCTCTCTTGCCAGTAAGTTAATGATAGGTTGCACAGGGCGTCGTTAACCGCTTGTCGATCCGACTCCGTGTTCTCCGAAAATCTTTTTCGTGGTTTAACGTCACACTCAGTTTTCGCATACTGATCATCTGTTAGCAATTTCGTGCTACCCGACTTCGTTCCACACACTGGATCAGTTGTATGTTATGCCAAACCCATATGTGAATGTCTTTGAGTTACAGGCGCTAATTTTCTGAAATGCTTCTCTCCCACCTCAAGCTACGACTTAGGGTGAAGCTGTGAAATTGATGTTTGGTCTCTCACAACTAACTTAACACCACTGTGCTCGAGGTGTCCTGTCTAACCGGAATCCCGGTTCAGTAGAATGTGTACTTATTCTGTGGCGAATCTGTTCAGGCTTCCTTGCCTGACGGCAACCGTGTCTGATATTCTATGGGTTTCTCGTCGTACATCTTATCCGAAGCTTTGCATGCTGCCATTTGAAGGTTCAAACTGCAGTGCTATCCCTGCTATCACGCGATTCGATGGACTGTGCGTTTTTGTCCCACAAACGGTCTGTCTTTCGGTTCTCCGTGTTTGTTTTGATTCCTCTAAATCATATACTAATGTTTCCGATCCAACTTCCGTGGTAGCCATTTCGGAAAAATTCAGGTCTCATCATCCTTCTTCCGACATTTTAGGTTCTACCAACGGGACACAGTCGCATGACCTTCCCCAGACCACGATGACGACGACACTAGGTGCCGCGATCTATGGCCAACTGGTTACTGCGGATCAGCTTTCCCAATTGGAACAGCAGCAAAACACGGCCACGTGCGACGACTCCAAAGGCGACGATGCTAGTAAGCTACTCATCAGTTTAGTTAAAAAGCGTCTCTCGATGTGCAAGCCTGAGGATGAGTCTAAAGTGGTCGATTGTATATCCACTTCCGCTGCCGTGTATGGGATAACGCAATCGGCCTATGCTAATTTGGATCCATCCTACAATGCCAAGCGAGATCTGAACCACCAACCCATGGACGTGATCGTAGACAGTTTCTCTTCCCCCACTGGTAGTCATCCGACAGACTACGTAATCAGCCAGTCAACCGCCATGGACTTGGGGGGCTACGTCGAGGCTTCATCCTATGTGATTCCTGGTCGTACGGTTCTAGCAAGTCCGCAAACAAACTTCGCCTGTTCACCGCCTCCTACTGATGCACCCACTTGCGCCAGAGGTAAGACCGCCGGAGATGTAAGACCCACTGCTGTTGCCAGCGATGTGACTCAGTCAGTTTGCACTCTCAGAGAACACGAACAACGTCCGCTAATGAAAATGTCGGTGAATCTCATTCGAACATATAAAAATATCAATGAGGTGAGTGACGTGTTTATATCAGAGCTCGTGTGGTTTCTCCCCCTATTCTAATGTATTCGCCAAGCTGTCCACCGTACTCCCACACTGGTCGATTCGTTCGTCTGTTATTTGGATAGTTGTTTTTGAGCCCATAAACCTATTTTTGCTTGTGTTATACTAAGTTCATGATCAGACTTTGGAAAATCACTGGTAGCCTTGTTTTTTACCTTCTTGGTAATTGGAGAATTGTTCTGAACACAGCGACGGGATAATGCTTCATGTACGTAATCCGAATCATTCTTTGATATTTCGTTGCACACTCAATGCCAAACGCTTCACGGTTGATCCGCGTACGACGGATTACCAACCACAACTTCACCTACGAATGAGTGCTGTGCGACCTTCCGTAGCCCACAACACGGGGTGCCGATTGTGTCACTGTAAGATGTGGATCGTAAACGAGTTTGCACGTGACGATTTGACACGGTCTCTCTCAGTCTGTGTTGCGGACTACAGTCAGTTCGATTCATCAACTGTACCACGTGATGTTTCTGTCGCTGGTTCGAATCCAGCCGAAGCCCTGACTTTTCACAAGTTGGGTCTGAAATCATAAATCTGCCAAACTACCTATTAATTGTACAATGTGTGTCGTTCTCAAATCTTTCTTAACGAAGCGGTTTGTGTGGGCGACCATAATCAACAAACGGTGCCCACTTCTGTGCTTGCGGAAAGATTTTTGTTTGACAGTGTGTTCACCTTAGTAGGAAATATACCACAGAGGTTTAAATATCTTGTGGGCTGGCTCGATGTTTCGTGTAATTTTGACCTTCTGTCTCGCGCGACCTCTTTTTGTGACCTACGGATTCCATTCCACACGTTCAAACACAGATGTGACTGGTCCATTTAGTTTTAATGCTCAAGTCAATGCGCTGTTGTTAAGAGTGTACTTTCAGCCGGAGTCTAGATGCACATGCCCTTGTTCAGTTTGTAATTTTGGAGACGGACATTCTTATCGCTACGTGGATTAGATGAAACTGGTAATAGATCATGTGGGTTAACAGTCGTTGTGAGTACGCGCTGGTTGAACTGAAACTAGTAGCACTAGCCACTTGAGGATATGCTCCGCCTTCCTCTGTCGTAAGTTTCGGTCCGTTCTGCCAATGTATGAGTCACCGCAACTGCAAGTGAACTGGTAGATAACATGAGAGGCAGAGTTTTCCGAGAAAGAACGATCGGGGCAGTGGAGACTCATCCTGCGAGTGCAAAGCAATTCCACTGCAGGACACGTGCGGTCAATGGCTATATTCGACTTTCTACTTACATCGGCAATATTGTGGTCTTCTATGTAAGGAAGGGTGATAAAAACCTGCTTCTTCGGCGCTGATTGTGGTTGGGAGTAGCCACTCGTTCCTTGCAATGAATTTCAACAAATTTGACCGGATATCCATTCGCAAGCAGAACACTCTTCAAGAGCTCCTCTTCAGACTTTAGGCGGTCGGCTGTGCACAGTTTCCTTGCTCGGTGAAAAATAGTTCGCACCAAACTACGTTTGTAAGCCACGGGCGCAAATGAAGAGAATTGTAGGTACTGCCCACTCCATGTGGCTTTTCGATAAACAGACCTGCTAAGTGTACCGTCTAAGCGCCTAGAAATAAGGACACCCAAAAATGGTAGTTATTTAACTTTTCTTCATCGGTGACAGAGATTTCGATGGCTGGAATTAAACTGATGTAAAAGAGTGATGAAATGATCAAAATCGGTGAATATTAGAATGTCATCGACATACCGTTTATAAAGCAAAGAACGGTCAATATAATCCGATAGTCCATCTTCGATCATTCCAAGAAAAATATCAGCCAATGTTGGGCCCAACGGACTGCTCATTGCTACACCATCAACTTGCTTATAAGCATACCCATTGAACTCAAACCAAATATTTTCCGTACAGTTCTTTAAGCTAGTCTACTTTGGAATTACATAATCAACTGTTTCATGTGATGAAACGTTTCTGAATAATGAGTCAATGTCAGTTGAGCGAATATTTACCACGCAACTGTTTCTAATATGTGGTTGTCAGTTAGACTTCAAATCCACTTTAAGACAACGGTTCATATGCACAAACTACGAGGTACCTGTTCAGTTTCCCAAATCGTCTGGAGGAGTTTCCTCGGTCGTGATATCAACCTTCCCCCCACTCTACTTGAAAGAGATAAGGAATAGAATGATTTGTACACTTGTCACCCTGTCAGTATACTTAAAGGCCGTTACGGCTTATTTTAACATATACCTGAAGACAGACCGCGTCTGGCGAACTACAACCGTGAAGCGTTTCGATCCCGATCTGTCGCTCACATGTTTGGTCGAGGCTAAGCTAAATGTGTATCCTAAAAAGTTCAACCTACTTACAATAGTTGGCAATTGGATGCAGATATCATTGTGAATCAATACTTTTTTCAAACATGCGTCTCACCTGCGACGGGACTGAGCCTTTACAAGGGCGCCGTACGAAACCGACACAGGATTTGAGGTAAGAAAGTTAGTTGCTGTGACGACTTTCCTCAAACCCATATTACATGTTATTCCATCTCTTTCGACTGTTCGACTGAGTGACGCACACGGTGTTTGTGCAAGCTTTTCGTCAGTTTGCGTCCAAGTTCTCGACGGTCGTCTTTATATTCAGAGGCAGCAGGTGGAATCGAGCGAGGCTTGTTCATGAGGTTTATTGACGTGTCAGAGATCCGGTTGTGTCGTAACTGCACAGCTTCTCCGGAACAAAGTAAGTTGTCATGGCTGTTGCGGTTTGTTCTCAGTGTTCGTTATGTTCTCTCACCTAAGTCGAATTGAGTAGTTTGTCTGTCAGTGCTTCCTGGTAAGTGTTCTTTACGTTCTGCTTGCTCGAATGCCAGTTAGTTACCTTACTTGTACAAGTGTATGACCTCTAGAAAAAGACCAACACAAAACTGCACACAGCCCACAAACAGGTTATACAAAACGCGGGACCGACGAATCAGGGTTTTGATTGTACAGGTGGTTGCTGCAAAATGTACGAGTGTTCATATAGCGTGATTCCACCCTCGTAGAGGTGATTATCATAATGATCAGGTGTTTGTTTTGGGTGACGCCGAAGAACATGGAGGCTCGTCCGATGTTAGTCAGCTGCTGCTGCTTCTATGTTGCAAATGCTGCTAATTACCCACAACACAAACTGATACATCTAGAGTTCGATCTTGGATCCGTGGTAGATCCAGCGAGCAGTCTGTGCGCAATTAGTTCAAGTCGCATTAAGAAATTCAACATTTTCCCTCGTCACAGCGGAGCACACATCATCAAATAAACCATCTAACTGGACTTGCCTGTTACTGAGAAAACGGCTGTGTTCAAGAACATTTCATTGAAGCTGCTGAATGTACCACGAACTGTCAGGAAGACCTTCTTGCAGAGCGTACAGAGATCTGAATGTCAATAAGAACTCGACGCCCGCGATTAATTGCGTTACATCACTCCAAAAAAAAGCTATTCCGTTGAGGGACATGTACCCTTACCTTCTCACGACTGAGATTGAACTTATTTAACATAGCATTTTGTGAGAATTTGCGTTCGCAACCTCAAAGCGATGTATTCGAGCTTCGCGAACAGTGTATAAAGCGCTTTTCAGACTGGATCCAATCCGAGTCGCAAGACGACGTTGCTACTTGCTGTGTAACTAATTCCGTGTATTGCCCACTTGAAAGGTTTGAAAATGCCCACACGCGATTTTCAGTTCGTGCGAAACCAAAAGGACCCCGAGATGAACGCCTTGATCGAACTTATCCTAGGAGGGTTGAAGCTCAAGTGGGATAGATACGATAAATGACTCGTAGACTCCCAGGTCTTGGGCCAAACGCATAAACGATATACCATCCTGTGACAAAGAGCACTCTAGTCCAACGACACATTCTGTCAGCTGAACCTGGATGGCACACAGATTTTGTGCTTAAGAGGTGAGTATATGGACATGATGCCAACTAAACCGTCCTCTACGGGCATCGCAATGATTGTGAACGTGGAAGGCTCCAGTGTTTACCAGTTGTTTTGGAAAACAAGTATTACCTGAGGGTACAAGGAAGACAGTGAAATGGAGGAGGCAACATGGTGGGCGAATGTTGTAGTCGATGAATGATGTCGCTGTATGGAGATCGATAACTTTTGATAATTCCTCTGCCGTCTACGCTACGAGAAGACCGGCAATATTTCGGGGTAAGCAATGGAATGTGTTGAGGATGTTGAAGAGGAAGGATCACGTTCATGCGATGTGTAGCTGTGGGGTTGCGCTGGATGAATACTATCACTGTCGCGAGAACGTTCGCTTGTGATACTTCCCTGTCGTTTATACGATGGAAGGGGCTTGTCTGGAGGTATGTCACTCCTAGTTTCTGATTCACAAATTGAGACAACAGGTTGATGGTTTTTCTTGTGATATCATGCTCGGATTAATTGCCGCAGTCGATAGCCCATCCATATTCTCAGCATTTGCATTCCTTTTCTTTTGGAACGTTTTTCGATATCACGTGTGTTTCTTGATGGCAATTTACTGTATTCCAGGCAACTGGATCTTTGTGATATCATCTTGCTTATTCTGTGCCTCCCGCAGAACTGCCTGCCATCACCGCGCAAAATTTGAACAATGCTTCTTTTTCAGGCCCTGTATGTGAACATTAGCCGTGCGGCGTTGTTCGCTGTTAAACCTCAGCTAACCGATTTGTGATATCTTAATTTGATATCCAGACACTCGACAGTGATATCGAGACATCTTAAACATGTATCTTCTGTTGTTAATTTTTCACCTGGTTAACCTTCTCTTCCTCTGCTATATTCCACGTCAATGTTGTGATGAGTGTCGGCCTGAGCCAAACTACCTTTTGGCCAAGGTTAATGTTGATGAAGAGTCGTTTCTCCACTGCATTCTGTCTGTGAAATTTTCTTTAAGTCTATCTCATCCTGTCGCCATAATCACTGTCGCTCATTTTCGGTTATTTTGCTCACGAGGTGCAAAACGTGTATATGCAATATTGTTGTCATAGCGGGTTAAACACAATGTATTGTTAGTTTACAGAATTAAATACGTGATATCCACAAATGGAATCATTCATCTGACTGAAAATAACAAAATATCATCTAGCAGTTTGATGTCCGTTACTAAACTTACTGCGCGAGTTCCGTTTATCTTTATTTTTGTCTAACATGACAATCTTTTCAAGGGCGTTTACGTTTGTTCGACTTGGCTGCACTCTGCTTGATTGCCTTGCGCTTTGGCGAGGTGTCTGGAGGATATGGTACCACTCACGGAATAACTAGTGTAGTTCAACCGAAAGCTTGCTACTGTGAGCTGCTTCACGTCAATGTCAACACTTTGGAAACTCTCATCCAAAAATGCTGGTATTCGAAAAGCGTTAATCTCTAAGTGTGGAACCATTTTTCCCTTGATCAAACGAGGGAATGGTAGTTTTCCTCAACTCACTGTGACGAGACATCTTTTGCCAAATACCCGCACAGGCCTTGTTCATCCGTGGAGAGACAAACGGGCCTGTTTCTAACCGATACCCGGGTATACTGGTGGACTAGGCCATCACCATCGGGCGCATCCACAGGTTGCGGATTGAAGAACGGTCTTCCATGTGGGAGCTAACTGCGAAATAAGTGGGGTTTTCCCGATGAATTAGCAGTCGCGGATAATGAACAGTAGTACTATCGGGACGTGATGGATTCACCTTTGTCTACCGGGTCTCCTATAAAATGCCACAAGCTGTTTGACGATACCGCGACGTGACGTATGTTACCCCGCCACAAAACAGTTTCAGATGCTCAAACGGGAGTATATAAGCCCCGGCTAACATGCCTTCTGTCTGGCATGCTGTCCGTGTGACTTACGGACATCTCCAGTCTCCGCCAACCATGAACAGTTTCCGGGAAAGACGTATGAATCACCTCGATGATCACCGGCTTCCACAGGTAAGCAAGGTGTGCCGGGATACATTGAATGGCTGGACCCCATTCAAAGAGCGTATGAACCAATTTGGTCACCGGCCCACGGCAACAAGAGATATGTCTCCAAATTCTCGTTGATTTTGGACTCTCTGGCTGGACAGATCTACCACATCAGATCCGCCTTCGTTGGTGAATCCTTGAACTGCTGCGCTGCTTCTGTCGCAACCTCCTGCAGGGTGCATTGGGCATCCTGGATGGATGGACTCCATCCAAAGGGCGTATGAACCGAACCACTCACTGGTCACCGGCCCCCTGTGGATTGCGAACTGCGTGCTTTACCTGCCTTGTGGGTTGTTTTTTTTTTACACCAAAGGCTCCGAGTGAATCCCTTCAAGCCATCCCTCCTCGGCCTGGACACCGGAGGATTATTCTAACCTCATATTTATGAGTTTTTTCTGGCATTCTTGTCTCGATTTATTGGCCGACATTTTGGCACTCACCTTTGCTCCTATGTCACAGTTTATTGCATCAAGCCAATTTGTCTCGTTTTCCCCACATTTTTAATTCCTTACTTGATGACCCCTGATCCCATTTTTCCACAAACACCAAAGACACCTCATTCGGCGTTCGCGACAGAATTCAAAGCCGAATTGATAGTTCGTCAGACAACAAGGTTCCGTTGCATTAGGGACACAAGCCCCTACTCGCCCGTCCAACATTGTTTGATCTTGCCAACTTTAATGTTCGAACACTTATGCAAATGGGTCGGCAAGCAGTTCTTGCGCGCACTTCGGAAACCCTGGACATCAATATCTGTTGCCTTACTGAAACATGGTTTCAAGATTCTAGCTCAGTGCTACATCTCCAATCTCCGTCAGCCGCTTCTCTCATGCGGCGTACAATGTGCGCTTGTCTGGAGATCCTGCGGCTCAAGCCACTGGCCAAGCCGGTGTTGGAATTGCCCTAAGCGCATACGCAGAGAAGGCGCTGCTTGACTGGATACCGTCAACAGCCGTCTTTGCGCTGTCAGACTCGAAGGTACAAGTAGAGAATCGAGAAGCGCCTATCATAAACACTATCTGTTTGTTGTTGCTTCATATGCTTCCACAGACTAGTCCATACGCAGTCAACGTTAATGGTTTTCACCAGCAGCTCACTGATCTTTGACACACCGCATGACACACGAACGTGTTAGGACCAGCTAGAAATTTGAACGCTCAGGTAGGTAGGCTAAGCGCGGACGAGCTTGACTTAGGTGACCCGCACTTTTACGGTACTCGTCGAAGGTTTGTCGCAGCTCTCTGCTGATAACGGTCTGTTTCTGGTAAGTGCTAGTTTTTGACATTCTAGGCGTCAATGCGTCACCTGGCGACCTCCGTCGCTTAGTCAATCAGGGACGCAGAGTAACCACATGGCTGTCAGCTGTCGATAGCGTGGCTGTTTCTAAGTTTGCAAATCAATCTGGAGCACTTTCATTGATTCCGATCACGCAGTTATTTGCCAAGTTCGTCTTGTGCTTTGTTGAGAGGCCACTTTGCCATCGATCACAAATTGCCGTAACTAAACTAGCAGGGTTACAGGCGCCGTACGCTTATCATTATGCGTTTGCATCTAGTCTTGGTTCTCATCCACCAGAAGACATTGAGGAACATTGAGCACATGTACTGCATGCAATGCATAAGCGTGGTACTGCTTCATATGGCACCGCTGGTCGTTCAGCTGCCAGCCGCCGAGTCTCTAAGCGATCACTGAAACTCGACACTCGCCAGAATATTTCATCTAGCAGTGAGTACAACTTGACCCGCAAGGCTACTCGCTGGAGCTCCGGAAGCAACTACCACAGGATCGTGAGGCCTGGTGGACACAACGCGTTATCGAGATGTGACAAACCGCCTCCACCGGGAACTCTCGGGAGCTTTTCCATCTCATCCGAGCGATTGATTGCAGGAAACCATATGTAGGCGAGGTAATCTGCGGTGGCAATGGTGAGCTTATTCAAAACCTGCAACGACGCTTAGGACGCTGGGCTGAACACTTTCAACAGCAGTTCAAATGACCGTCCCCTCCATTTCTCTGCTTTCGGAAACAGAAGTCTCTTTCGAGATACAGTTTCTTAAACGTCACAAGGCTCCCGGCGTAGGCCAGCGCTTTTTTGTTCTTTTTGTAGATGATGGTTCAGCTTTAGTCGATGGACTTTATTCCAGAAACTCTGATTTAGTAAAATTGTTCCAGATGACTGGGGTTTGGCTAACATCGTCTCCATTTTCAAAAAGGGTTCACACACTTCGTGTGCAAATCACCAAGGGATTAGCCTGATTCCTATTGCGTCAAAGTTGCTCGCAGCCATTGTACTTCGTAGACTAAGCGAAACGCGCGAAGAACATATCCGTGAGGAGCAAGCTAGGTTTCGCCCTGGCCGTAGCTACACAGATCACATTCACACTTCACCAGATGGTTGAACTACACCGTTCATGAAGGAAGCCAAAAGTTGCTATCTTGCTAGACATCAAAGGGACCCTCGATTCGGTTTACGGAGATGCACTCTGGGATTGTCTATCGAGGAAGGGTGTGCCTGAGAAGTATGTGAACATCCTGAAGGCAATTTACTGTCAGACCTCGGGCAGGGTTAGGGCTTATGGCAGCGTATCGCCGACCTTTAACATCTCAAGTGGAGTGCGACAAGGTTGTCCAGCCTCCCCCTTCCTATTCAACTTTGCAGTGGACGAGATCCTAAAGTGTGCCCTGACAAACTGCGAATATGATGGTGTGGATTTGCTCCCAGACATTCGAATTCGAGACAGAGCATATCCAGGCAACATTCCGAAGTCTGTTTCTTGGGAGCTGTATCAGCGCTGGTGAACTATCTGATAAAATCACAAATCGAATGGCAGAGGCTCGCATGGCGTTTGTCAACATAGGCCCCACTGTAGCGTCGGCATGATCTCAATTTTTCTGCGAAAGGCCGAGCGTGCATTGCCTCAATAAGGGCGCTACTATTGTAAGGTTCCGAAACCTGGTCCGTCCACACAGAGAATGTTTACAGTGTCCGTTTTCTACCTTCGTTGTCTCAGAATCACTTTCGGCGCGTGATGGGAACACCGTGTCAGCAACGACGAAGTTCCCCCGACGTGTCTTCGGAACAAATAAACTCTGTCGACCCTTAAGTATTTTGATCTCGTCTCACAGGCTTCGTTGGCTTGGCCACATCTTACGAATGCCAACTCACCGCCTGCCATATCGTGCCTTGTTTGCGAGTGGTGGGTTAGGCTGGAAGCGGCAGCCCGGTGGTCAGCGCATGACTTGGGTTTGGGGGTATGAAGACACTCACTGTGAAGCTTGGTTTAGTAGAGCGTTTCCTGGTTGGGGTCCGAAAGACATTGAACATCTTCGGTTGAGGACGCTGTCTGATATGGCGAAGAACAGAAGTCAAGTGATGCTCGTGTTGCGAATCTTTGTATGAATCGTCTTGACTTTTTCTTTATCCCTTCACTTTACACAATACTTCGCTTTTTCTCATATTGTGCCACGTCTGCCACTCCATGTGGTTTCCACATGAAAGATATATATATATATATATATATATATATATATATATATAGTCTCCGATGACTACGGCTTGCTAAGATGTCTTCCTCGGATATTTCCATAATTAAATCTTCAACAATCTTGCATGTGGATACTGCTTACAAGGCTGAATCTGCCCCACTTGTTCAAGCGGATTGTTTGTAATTAAGGGAGTAACATTGGGAGAACCTCACTTTTACCGTAACACCGTACTTCTTGAGTGTGCGAAGCTTGTTCACACCAGTCCGCTCATCCAATCTATGGAGTGTAATCCATATATTCCTAACGGAGTAGTCAATAATTGTGTTGCCATCTGCATACTCCGTGCCGTTCGGTTCATCCTTATGGTGGATTGTCACATGAAGGTCACCCGAACTTTCAAGCACGCTTTCTTGATGGCCTCCCATGTACCTATTGGACAGAACGAATCAGATATTTTTGTTGATTATCATTTGTTGTGATGTGCACTCATGGAATTCGCCGCTGTATGCCCCCTCCCTGCACAGGGGCTGATCGTATAACCGTCTTAAGGGGCTTTTGTATTTTCGTGATATTCTGGTAAGAGAGCTTCAGAGAGCATATTTAAATTGGCTTAGAAAACCTCCAGGTGTCAATATTCCATCTCCGGTAGTTGCACATACGGATGTCATTTGCCTAAGGCCTGCTTCTCGACGTGCATCTTCGTCAGGTATCTTTTCCCTATGCTTGATGGATGGACATAGTATCAAGTCAGTGAAACAAGAGGATTACCTCTGTCGTTGTTGCGTATAGTTCAGTTTCCCTTTTGAAGGACAACATATTAACAGTCACCTATCACAACACACCGTTCATTTTCCTTAATATTTCGAAACCGTTTCGTTAGTTCTGATATCAGCCTCTCGTCCTCAGCTTTAAAAAAAGGTACCATCCCGTGGTCTTGTTCCACCTTAACTGTCCAAACTTTAGTACCACTTATTCGAAGTAGGGTCCTTTGGAACTCACTTCTTGATCACTGTTGTCAGTGTTTATGATTGACAAACAATGAGCAGAGCTACTTCTAAAATAGACCATCTTTTTACATACGTTGTCCTTAACACCAGATATACAGGAAACGACTGCTTATCAAATAATCTAACATTGTTTTCTCAAATCGTAGACTTTTTCATTTTTTTCGATCGTTCGATCTGATGTCCCTATTGTGTCGACGCAAACTTTCGACCAACTCATATCTTCGTTCTCGACTATCGCTTTCCCGTTCGGATGTAGATGGTATTAAGGGCTTATCTACACGACGTTTTCTGCTCCAGATGTACATCTTCTTGAGGTTCCTCATCGCAGTAAAGTTTCATGACCACCGCGAAATCTCTTCAGTGCTGGTCGTTTCCTTTTTATTTGACTGGAACAATTTTCGCTAAGGTCACTAATTAGTCATCCAACAGAACAAACGGCACAACTAAACGAACACACGCCGCATCTCGATCCAAGTCCGGATAGTTGCTCCAAAATGCACGGCAGTTTTCGTGAGCGTGGTTCCGTCTGTGAATAGTCGTTTTCTGGCTGATGCGCGTGCTGGTTATCTCCATTTGCTCAAATGTTCACTCTGTATATAGCGGCCGCAGGATGCACATGTGTGTAGCACTCCGCCGTTGCCACTGCATTGTGTTCGGACAGCAGCCGGTCGATTCTTCCTATACATGATTTGATTTGTTCCGTAAGACTGATGAAGATGTCATAGAATACATTCTTGATACTGTCTGAACTGTTCTTGGGAACATAGACCGACCCACTGACGCAAAGCTTTTGTGGTTTGCGCCACTAGACTTTAACTGATGCGCCGATTCTGACTGAGCACAACCAACTGGTCACAGAGATCAAATCGAGAAAACATCGTCCCACCTTAGACCTCATTGTAATCTTTACTCCAACTCAACCGCGAGATAGAGACGTTTAAACTCAATTGAACGCCAGTATTATAATTCTGTAGACCTCCGTCTCAGGTGCAGCGTACGTCAAACCCCAAACTTGAGGTAGTACTCACCAGAACAGTTTGACACCATATCTGTCGAAGTGTGGGGATGCTGAAAACGCCAGTATTTGCCGGTTATCTTGACCGCAGACAACAATTACTTGACAGTGTAACTAGAACGAAAGGAACAGTGAACCAAGTAAAGTGGGCAGACGATAGTGGTTCAATTGTATTCCCGTTTGGGGAACCTCCCGATCGTTTATAACATGGACGGTAGTTGATTTAAGGGCCCCATTCGGTATCTATCCCAAAATTGCCATCTGTAGGGTAACATTGTATGTAGTTTTCTTGTGGACCGCACCGTGAGCCAGTCATTCAAGAACTTGACTAAAGTGACAGTGAAGGACTTGTCTATCTCTAGGCGGGAGTGCATATGCCTTTCTTGTATAACTGAGGTTAGTGCTGCACAGTAGATGTATTCGGAAGTACGTCGGGCTTTTGCATACTACCGAAAAATTTCCCGCCGTTAAGGATAGCACGCCTTCGGGCGTGATCAGCACTTGGACGACGGGTGTGCTGCTTTCTTGTGTGACGTCATAATGGTGAAAAGTTGTCAGACGCTCGGTTACTTTCAGTGAATCACTTAACAAGATTACAAAAATCACCACCGCAAGAGGTCATTCGACGTGCGGTCGACCGAAAAAGGTTAGTAGGACACCATTTTTGTTGTTGTCTTGTGGTCTCAGTGCGTCGTCTTGATATATTTCCCACGAACGAATGAGCGTCTATCGGATCCTCATATTTATTCTCGCATTAAGGCGTCGTTCAATTTCGTCACGGAGCTGTAGCTCCTTGCATCATCCTATATTTATCGAACGAGTACGTTCCATAGATTCTCGATGGGGTTGAGCTCAGAACTAGTCTGATGCATGTTTCTCGTAAAGTAAAAGCCACAATCTTGTGACATAGAGTGCATGCAATGGAGTACTATTTCGCCAGAAGATTTTACCCTTCGGCGCATACAGCATCATGACTGCTACTGGGAATCGATTCGGTACGTTTACACTATGTGACATCTTTCTCATTACTCATCATAGCAATACATCAGTGGTTCACACTGATGCTTAACTGCCACACAACCACGAAGGAAAAAACCCTATATAGGGGAAGAGAAGAAAAAGAAGGGGAGGGGAAGGGACCTAACTACTAAAAATAGCTACGTCTATATTCAAACATTCAACATCAAGGTGCCTACACCTTGCAAACAAACAACCGAGCTGTAAGTGAAAGTAAGGCGTCATCAGCAAGACAGCTTCCTTACGGCTTTCACTGCCCCGCATCATTAAGTGCACTCACTTCACAGACAACTCGGCCAAACAACGACAACATTCACGCCACTGAGCTCGATTAGCCGCCATCTCACCTAACGTCTCAAGCCACCGACTCTGTGAGTCGCGAGGGCCCCAGCCCGGGAGACGAACCCGATCTACAGTGACCAACCCCTTCGTGAACGATTTCATTTGTCTACGCCAGGTCATCATCTGTCCACCTCGCACCTTGCGCCAGTCGGCCGCAGCGTCGGCAAACAGTGCTCGGTGTGGCAAACGACTAGCTGGCATCCTTAGTACATGACCTAACCATCTAAGTCTGTGCAAATGTAGCGACTGAACAAAGAACTCGTTTGACAATCAGTGCCAAACACCCGCTTCCTAACCTCCTCGTTGCTTACTCGCTGGTGCCACCCGATACGAGCGATTGAACGCAGACATCGGTGGTCAAATACCTGAGACGGTTCACGTCCTCTACCCTGAGTGGCCAGGTTTCGCTGCCGTAAAGTACAGCCCTCACTGTTGTCTGGTATACGCGATCTCACTACTCAGAATGATAGAATTGCTTGCCTTTCTCGTTGTAAGGAAGCCCGTGCTATTAATGATTGCAGGCCATTTGCCCATTTCATTTTTTCTTATGCTTTCTTTTGTACCCCCTTGTAATACCACATCGTCACAGCCGTTTTCTCTGAACTTCTCAATACCAAAGGTCACACGTTCGTTAGACTAGACTCCATCAATTTCACTTGACGCCGAATGTATTCGTGGTTATAAACGTGGTTATAAATTGACGTATGTATGGCCATAGACTGACCTTTAGATCATTCGATAGTTTACTAGCGTTATTTTTCTAATGGCACTTGCATGGCTGTTGTGAAGCTGTTCATCGGGAGTGTTTCTTTCATTCGCTGTAACTCTTTACATCAGACGCCAATCGAGAGACCTGTTGCTGACTCCGTTTAGAGAAGTATAAAGCCATCACCTTTCGTTGTTGTGTTTGGTCGTGCATAGAAACATTTTTTTAGGAAACGCCTCACAGCACACGTTAATCTCAAAATTCGTTCTGATCTTCCGTGTGCTCATTTCTTTAAACGCCAGAATATTGTCTTTTTTGATCTCGCTAAATGTGGCGTTTCGTGACGCGGTAGGATTAAATATTAACTACTTCCGCCCACTACTTTTTCTTGGAGACCACAACGTCGGCTCGTCTATGCCCAAGCTAGCGTTCCAGTTGGACAACCTCCAAAATCGGGTGTGTACAGTCTCTTCGGTCGCTGATCGTTGATGGCCTTCTCAACACACATTTGACCCATGCTTCATTTGCGTGCGTGTCCGGATGATGAGGAAGTGAGCCTCCATGAAGTAAACTAATTATTTAGCGGTCAGGTCTACGAAACCTTTCACTGACTCATTAAGACTGAATCATTGTCAAATATTTTTCTACTGCCAAACCTGTGCTGATCCTCGTTTGTTGTGCACTCTTCAGTGCATCGTAGAACAGTTATCTATAAACTATTTGATAGTCTCGTCGTCTTTTCGTAAGGTTCGCATGAATAGAAGCAGTCTAACTATTCTTGAACCAGGTTGTCTTGTGTAGGCATTGTAACCGATTCCGTCTAATAAGTAGTGTGAGCGATTTGATAACTTAAAAGGGGTCCATTTGCGTGGTTTCGTAGCTCATCTGGTATAGCGCTTGCCGCATCTGGGAAAGCTGTTTCCGTTGCTAATTCGAGTTCAGCTAAAGCCTAGATTTTACGCAGTTAGGTCTCTTCTACAACAATATCTCCACCCGTACGCCCATGCTTTATTTACGCATCAATACTGCACCACGACGTTGTTTTGTTTTCTCGGCTAACTTATCATATGCCACGTGTTGCTTTTCCAACTGACTTTTGACTCACGCGTCGTGTACTTAAGCGCTTGGGTTATAATGTTTGCCCATGTGGTGATCCCCTCGTTTCCTCGCGATCGTTTTTGTACCCTCCCCACTCACCTCATTGTTCTGTCAATAAAACTACGATAGTGAACTGTTCACAATGAAATCCTCACTGTCATAACGATCGAAATTCCCAGTCGACAACAAAAAAAGAGAAGCCCGAAAACATTTCCTCTCTCCATCCGAAGTTTTTGTACAGCCGATGTATTTGAGTCGAAATGTCACGGAAGGACTGGAATGTCCTCCACTTTCTAGAAACGCTCCCGAACAATCCGACCGGTTAGTTGACGTCCACTAAACATATTTCGGCAGATGTTGAAGTCATGGAGCGTTGTGACCCAAATGTGATTAAATATTTGACATCTTCAGCTGATATTTATCTATTTTAACACTCATTATGAGCACCTGGTTGTAATATGAACTTTCACTGTCACGACGCGTGTTCGTCTCTGGTAGTTTAACTTAGCCTGTCCACTACTTCTCTGGTTTTTATTAACTTGGCATTTTTATTCAGTTCCTCTTCCATTCTTTAGACGTTTTTCTTTTCTAGGACTTCACAGGTAATTGTTGCTGTTTACAGAGACTCGAGCCGCAATGTCGTCGTATGGGCTCGTGACTGTTACGAATGTATCAGTGAATACGTTCTATTTCCCATCGCCTTGCCAAACGCTCTAAATACATCCAGATGCGCGTTCTCCTGTCTGCCATCAAGATGCAACCAACCCATTGCTGATTCAGCTTCTCTGCCTATTTAGATAATTCGAAAATCCCCGTAGCATTCATGAAAAACACAGTTTCAGCGAACAGACTGTTTTCGATAAATTCTCCTCTTTGGCTGGTACAATTATATAAAATTAAGTGGCGTGTTAGAATGTTATTGATCAAGGATAAATGAAGGGACAATGTAATTGGATAAAAGATTAACACTACTTCGCTGTGGTTAGGAACACAAACGAAGTTGATCCTAGTTAGTCAGTGTTAATCAGGCTGGGACAGTGGGACGGGGACAAATTGTTTCACGGGTTGGGCGGCCGTGTTCGGCCAAGGAAGCCTCAGAGTTTGAACGAATTGTTTATGCACACAGATCCGGAGCGACCGCCTCGGCTATCGACAGGATGTGGCATTTGACCTTTCGCGACAAGGTGGCCGGGACGCGATAGACGGTACGAAATGCTGTCTTCGTGTCTGTGTGTTGATTACAGTCGATCAAATGGGCCAGAATGGATGAACTAATGCGTTTTGTTGTCCCAGAGTGAAGCCAGGCGGAGCAGTGCTCACGGATTCTTTCGGACGAACGCCTAGTGATGCGACCTATGTATGCTAAACAACAGGAACAGTC
>LOND01000850.1:87931-99598 GCA_014220965.1 Paragonimus kellicotti | reverse complement strand
AACACATTACCTATTACAGTTTGGTATGGCTCTTGGCGACGAACAATGCCACAACTACTCACTGCTACACAGCATGTTGAACAACGCATCCTGTCTTGATGCCGCCACACAAGCTAAACAATACGCAGTCCTACGGCAAGCATTTTCGACGTCAAGACTTGTACAGCTTCATTCCGTAAACGAATTACAGGCCATGGACAACTTTTACACTAACCCATCCCTTTATCATACCTTACAAGCTCCACTGTCACAGTTGGTGATTCATTTCTGGGGCGCAAACAGGATTTTGATAAGTCAAAACATTTAGTTATACAGTTCTGTTATTCACAGGTATTCGGTACACTGCTATTTATATATCATATACGCATTTTTATTGGCGTTATTAAACCTTCTGTTTATAAGTAACATTTGCACCAATAAAATTTAAGTATCATTTTCTTTCCTTTTCCCTTTCCGTTATTCTCTGCACAAGTGTTTATTACTAAGACACTCCGTGAACTATCGTCGGGATTAACAACAGCTCGAGCTATAATGCCTACGGGTATGTGGATCAAAGCTTAAAGTAACGATGATAAACAGTAACAAACTCATTTGAACAGTTATGAAACATTTTAAATCAGAACTATCAAAAAATTCGACGAAGTATGCTGATACCCTACGAGACAGTGTACCACATCATGTGTCCTAGAAAGTGAACCCTTTAGATGATTACCATAATCCTAATGTACATTTTCTTCATGAAGCCAATCCACAATTTGGAAAATAAAAATTGAGGTACTTGTGAACATCAGACAAAACGCTAGACTTGTGTGTTACGAAACGTTTTCCTCAGTTTCGAAATGTAAAAATATCAAAACCAAACTACTTGAGAAGATTCAACAAGACATTTGACTACATTACGGACAATATTATTAACACTACCCATAAGGCCAGGCTGACAAATCTGAAAACGTGAGGCCTGATCAAGATAGCAAAACAAAAACGGAAACATGAGAAAACTGACCGAAAAAAATCAAACATTTTTATATACTAAAAAAGTAGTTCTGAGAAAATCACGATTCAGTTACAATGAGGTAATTTACTGCATCATGCATTTTGGTGATATTGGAACATTTACGATCAACACAAAACGATTAGCAACTTTGAAAAACACAAGCGATGCACGAAATAATCGGTATGAATAGTTTTGAAAAGCTTAAGGAGACTTCCGAAAATTTGTCATCCAATTGTTCAGAATTCGGAATAAGCATGGTAGGACAAGATGGCGCAAAAACTAGACGTATTTATGTGCGATGGTCATTCTAGCTCAGATGGGTACAGCAGAACCTCGGAAACAGCGACAATCCGTGGTTCACGTTAGGTGACGTTAACGAAAAGATACGTGGACTATCACCATCATAGCAGATAATAATGTAACACAGTAGTTCTTGCTGATAATTAACTGTTATACAAATGTGACGAGAATAACATGCCCTAGCTAGGAAGAAAGGAAGGAAGCGGACTTATTTATTTAAAACAACGACATCCAAACCCGAAGCACATTGCGAACAAACAACCGATCTATAAAGGAGGGCAAGACGGCATCACCAAAGCAGCTTTCTTACGGCAGGGATAGTGGAATCAAGCAATGCACAACTACCGAAAATACTGTTATATACAACGTATACATTTATATAAAATGTATGTATCACAGTTTACCATATGGAAATCGAACGATGAATGAGTCCAATGTTGTTTGCACGTGTCATACTCTAATAGGCATACTTTTTTATCGGTATTTGTACGGTGGGCGTTGTGAAAACAACATGCTCTCGCAACATATTCAGGATCGCTCGTTGAAAATGGTTTTGGGAGTACATGGATGTAAGAACTCCGGTAAGTAGGGAATTCATTCCGTTACATTTGTAATGTGAACATTATCACTTGTACTCATCAAGTTTCCTTTCCTATACGTACTGTTTCTACCATTAGACTGTTGTATGCATCAAATAAATTGTCCAAAGCTTTTTATCCGTAGTTTTGTAACATCTTTTCGCAATATATTAGAGCAGACAGGAAAATTTACACATCGAGCATACTCACACAACAACCAAACGATTATGTGAGTGGAGTCACGGTAACCGTTTTCAAGCGTTTGCAAGAAATTATATTCTGATAAGCAGCTGGGGATTTTGGTTTTCCATGTAGATTGAACATCACCCACAATTGATCGCAGCTGTCGCATTCCCATAGACTTTCCAGTCGGCCCCTTTCGAAAAGAAGCACTAGACTCGAGTTTCGCTCTCATTAGAGCTCGTCAGTAGTACGTATCTTTCGAATAAATTCTTCTTCCTGAGAATCAAATGGTAAACGTGTTTAGTAACGATGACGTTGACTCACTCCGAAAACTATCCCTAAACAGAAAATGTCACTTGTGTACGTTCTTTGTGACCAGACATGTTGACGGCAGACTGGATGAAAATTATTTGTCAATTGAGTATAATTACTGAGAGTTACTCAGCTAATCATACGGGCAGTATGAATGGGTCGGTTAGATGACTACAAGTTAGAGCACAATGTGACAAGGGCAACGATTCAAACAGTGAGTGAATTTTGTGTTTCACCAAACGTCCACTTAGGTTTGTCGGTTAGAATGTTGCGCCAATTCGGAAGTTTAAGACCATTTGTTTTTAGAAATATGTTGGTTGTTTTTAAACAATTTGTAATGCAAAAACGCCTAAAAACATTTGCGTTTATAACCGGAACTGGTATCCCGGCTAACGTCATGGTAAAATCATCTATCTAGAACGAAAACTGTCCACACATCACTTCATAAAATGTCTTGATACGCCAGTTGTTGGTGTTCATTTGTGTAACAATGATTTATTTTGTGAGCATCTTTTGAGTAACGATGCAGTCCGATTTCGCACTAAATGACCTCGGTAATAAGTGATCCACAACTTTTCCATTTACTTTATGTATGTGTATATCATCCAATTTATAGAACTAGCTGTGAAAGTGTGTTGCGTTACAAAAGGATACCGGTAGACGATCTTACTGTGTAACATCTAAAGTTGAATAGGTCACTGCAAGATGATAGATAGCACCTAGCGAGATTAAACTGATCTCAACCTGTTCGCGCTGTTCAAATTTCGAGTGGTAAATTACTTTTGTGGAGTATCTCGAAAATTCAGTTCAACGTACGTGTGTGTGTGTGTAATCCTCTTGCAGACTAAGTAAAATAACCTGGCGCGCTTATTGTAGACAGAGTACTTAGCAAATGCAGAAAACCAATGAATCACTGGTTGGCGTTCTCTGCATGATGCACTCTACACCAGTACACAAGTAATTACCACTGATGCTTGCCTATCACGCAAACTTTGAAACGGTCTTAGTTTGAACATACGATAATTGGTGTACGGAGCTTATTTCATATTTATGTCGAATCGCAAACTAAGACAGCAGGGCTATCGCTTACGTCCCCCGCCCCTTTATCACTTGTCCTTTCGGCACATACAACCAACTACAGCGTTGCTGCCTCTAAACCGGATTAGCCACAGTCTATCCTGACAATTCCAGTCACTGCTTGTGAGCCATGAGACTTCATAGATTGGATGGCGAACTCTGTATGAATTGACCGGTAAATTTGCGAGCGCTGTCTATCTACTCACTGGTTGCACCTTGCATTTACCATACACCTTGAGTTAGCCTGGAACCGATAGCCAGGCGGTCAGAACATGACGAGGTTTCGGTGAATGTTACGTCTACTGTCAAGATTCTGTTCCGTCCAGCATAATGAGCTTCCTCGCTGAGGTTCTGATGATGTTATCAGCTTTGATGGAGGGCACTGTCAGAGACACCATTGTTGTTGGGAAACGTATGCTGCTTTTACTTTTGCATCCCTTACTGTCTTCTAATTGTTGTGATGACTATTAGACTTTGATGAGTTGGATGGTAATATACACATCAAGAGGCGTCTCAGTTAGTTTTAAGACGACTTGATGTATTACTGTCTACCGACATTTCAGTGGACCGCTTCGTTCTTCATATTACCCTTCGGGGTTTTTATAAGGTGATACAGAATTAAACATACTGCATAACTGTAGTCACAACGAGACTGGACCTTGACGTGGTGTGACGGCTTGCGCATCTCGATGACCTATTGGGCTAAACTGGACGGTGTGGCCACCACACCGATAGAGTCACTCATACCAGGCAGGCCAATGGGTAGAGGTCTGACAAACCAGTCTCCTGGTCCTCCAGTTCTGCTACATTGCCACCCAACCGCTGCCTTGCGGTACAGGCTTTTGAGCCAAAGGCTTTGGTTGAGAACCCTAATCGTTCTCCTGTCTAGGTCTGGGCGTCCTGGCAGTATCTCAGCCCACACACAACCATGAATATTCACAACAACAATAAATCCATACTGCATCGGCCGTCTCGCAGTATAAACCGGGTCGCCCTATCTGCTGCATACAGCAGGGTGGATAGGCGAAAACATGCTACTGCTGACCCCTCCCCCACTGTCCTATCAAATTTAGCTCTCAGGCCCCTCCCGACCTCCATTTCTGATAATTACTCTACAGGTCCCACAACAGATGTAGCTAATCATAGTAACACTGAGCCGGTAAGTTCCGTCTCTTGCCTTTCAGCTTCAGGCCTCCCTCGTCCCTTGCTTAGACCTAGAACGCGAATTAATATAGGTGCCTTCAACGTTCGCACGCTAAAACAGATAGGTCAGCAGGCCGCTCTCGCACGAACATTAGACTCGTTGCATGTCGACGTCTGCTGTATCTCGGAGACTAGAATCCATGACAGTAGTCAACGTATGGAACTAACAGCACCCGCATTGTCTACCCGATACTGGTTATACACTTCGGGTGACTCCACAGCCGCTGTTACAGGTCAGGCTGGGGTAGGTATAGTTCTCAGCACGACGGCCGCAGCCGCATTAGTAGATTGGATTCCTGTTAACAGTAGACTTTGTGCCGTCCGCTTGGCAGGTTCTGTTAAAACCAGCTCTAGACGCAAGACTTTCAGAAATTTATTCATTGTGTCTGCTTATGCTCCTACTGACTGTAGTGACATCGGCGTCAAGGACGCATTTTACTCGGATCTGGCCACTCTCCTTCGGTCGACACGTGGCTCTGATATAGTCGTTTTGGCCGGAGATATGAATGCCCAGGTCGGTCGCCTTGGTGAAGCCGAATCTCGTTTAGGTGGTAGGTTTGGGATAGCATCACATCGATCAGATAATGGTGGGCGATTGTTGCAGCTGTGCGCTGAGCATAATCTATTTTTAGCCAGTACTGGTTTTAGGCATCGTGCACGTCAATGCTATACTTGGCGCCCGCCTTCTCCGAATCAGGCCTGGTCTCAGATAGACCACAGCCGTTAGTTATAGGTGGCGGGGTTCCATTCAAGACTGTCGTTCTTATTGGAGCACGTACTTGGATTCAGATCATGCGTTGGTACGTTGCCGTTTTGTTCTTACTTTTGCTGGGCAACGACCCCACCGACAGCAACGGTTAGCTGTTGAGAAACTGGCTTTACCATCGGTTAGGCATTACCAAACCAGCTTAGAAAGCTGCCTTAGTGGTACTCACTCCGAAGACCCTAGTAGCTGCTGGACTCAAATCTCACAGGCCATTCAGAAAGCAGGTAGTGTAGCTTGCGGCACAGGGGTACATGGGGTAAACAAACATTGGATTTCAGAGAAATCCCTGGAGTTGTTAGAAGCCAGACGGAAGGTTCCTTCTGGTAGTTCACATAACAAGTCTAGAAGAGATATCCGTAGGAAACTGAAACGTAGTCTAAAGGCTGATCGTGAGGCTTGGTTAGTGGAAAAAGTTAAGGAAATGGAAACCGCATTTGCCTCAGGGAACATCGGTAAACTGTTTAAGCTGATCCGTGCCACTGGTCCCAGGCGACCGTCGGTCAGTGAAGCTATCAGCGAGGTAGATGGTACACTAATCTGTAATAAGTCCAGAAGGTTAGAGCGTTGGGCAGAACACTTTGAGGGTCAATTTAGTTGGCCTGCTGCTTCTATTGCGTTGCCGCCACAAACTTGTGATGTAGCACCCTGGTCGGTAGATTTGGAACCACCCACTGAGACTGAGGTTCGCAATTGCCTTTCGGCTCTCAATCGTAATAGGGCTGCTGGCCCAGATGATCTCGTGCCGGCACTTTTCAAAGGTGGAGAGGCGTTAGTAGAGGCATTGACTCAGTTGTTTCAACTTGTGTGGACGACGGAGACCATCCCTCCGTGCTGGGGTCACTCGATAATAGTTCCCATATTTAAGAAAAGGAGCCCGGGGCTCTTGCGAAAACCATAGGGATTAGTTTGACCCCAGTCATTTCAAGGGTTCTAGCATCAATTATACTTCGTCGACTCACTGCAGTTCGGGAAGTAAACATTAGGGAAGAACAGGCTGGGTTTCGCCCTGGGCGGGGTTGTATAGATCACATTTTACCCTTCGTCAAATTCTGGAGCAGCGTCATGTGTACCGCCGGCCAACAATCGCCGTATTCCTCGACTATAAAGGTGCGTTTGATTCGGTGGACCGATCTACACTTTTAGAGTCGCTTAAACGTAGGGGTGTACCGACTAAGTATGTGAACATACTGTCGGCGCTTTATTCCCATACCTCAGCTCAGGTTAGGGTTTACGGTGAACTGTCTGACAGTTTCAGCACCAGGAGCGGCGTACGTCAAGGCTGTCCCCTTTCGCCATTTTTGTTCAATTTCGTCATAGACGAAATAATGGAGGACTGTCTCCGGACACTTCAATATGTTGACATGGTCAAAAATGTTTACTCGAAAAAAGATAGGATACTCAATCTTGTACCTTTGGAACACATTCTAGTTGACAGCCGGTGTTTTGACCGATTTGACTGGTTGTATCGGTCGTCTTTGCTAATAAGGTTCGGTGCATATTTCTCGCTAACAGGATTCCCGGACTCTTTTGTGGGGGTTACAAACAAATGATATGTAGGATTCAGCCACCAAATGTTACAGACTTCACAGATTGTACTGCCAAGGCCTTTGCTGTGATGTCCGGTAATCTGTTACGACAAAATGAAATATTTTGGAAAACTTGCTCCAGACGAGTGTTCGAAAAGTGTGAAATGTGTTTGTTCCTTGATCTGATGTTTCTCGTTCGAATGTTGAAAAAATCGTTTCCATGCAATCTGCTCACGGAACTGTTGCTAATCAACAAAAGAAAGCTCACACATGGATTATTTGTTAGTCGATAATTAGTTATAATGACTAGCGAGTCAGAAATAACGGAGCAGGGTGATACGTCAACAAAAGGTTTTAAGTATTTCTGAAAACTTCTCTAGATAAACGTGGTTTTACATTCACTTGCAGTTGTAACTTTGATGTGTCCCTAATGCACTGATAGTAACAACCCTCTGCGTAGTAGCGTGCAGCGACAGAGACGCGTTATATAAATGAACGGGAAGCTTAGCAGGCTCATTCACGAGCCGACCTTTTATCCGCTTCTTTCTTTTGCATCATTCACTATCAAAACAACGTTCTCATTGTTTAACAAGTTCGAACGTTAATTATGTTTGGGATTTTTTGACGGATTACTATCCACGTAATGCGTGCAAGAAAGCACCGTGTAGACTGGGATCATTTCGAAGAGCCTCTGGTCGACTCTTCTCAGGATCATGACTGTTTCGGTCTGCTTTTCCCACTTGTTTCAGCTGGAGCCTATTCATTAACAATTAACTTCTGTGGTTCACCATGTTGTGCTTAGCCCGTCATATGTTTCAAAGTTAGTTGGACGTCAAAAGCAGGTCGGTTGAATTTTGTAAATTAACGGTACTTATCCCTATACATAGACCACTGACAAAAACGCACAGTAGTTCTACTTTTGTTGAACGTTTTTTCATCTGAACATTAACATTTGTTTCCACGGTTACCGTGTTTCGTTCCGAAGCTCTTGCGTTTTTCTTATTGTATACCAATCGTGTTTACTGTATGCATTATAATTTCTATACATTCCGATTCAGGTTCCAACGTTGAAGTTCCCGCGGAAATAATCGTCCTCAACTGCATCGTTCTTCCTCACAAAGAACTGGCTCATAGTTCAAAAAATCAGATCATTCTGTGATTTTCATCAACACTGGTTTTGTATCCCAATCCCCATCCTGTATGCACTTGAATTTGGTTCGCCGGTTCCGTTCCTTTACTGCATCACTTGTTCTTCAATCATTATTTGAGATCTTCTTGATTTACGCCAGTTTGTTTGGTGTACTGTTTCGTAAGGATTACGTGCAATTCCTGCGGCATTCGTTCTTTGAACTAAGGTGATAAGTTGGAATTAAGTTTTTTTTTAAATCGTTTATTGCAAATGTTAGGATGCGTGCAACAGTCAATGTCCAGCGAATTTGTGGATATCACACTCCTCTTCAGTTTGATTTATGTTCAGCTGTACGTTAGTTTTGTCGAATTTAATTAAGGTCTTGCTTACGTTATGGCCTTTGATCTCTTTCGGACCGACTCAGACATATGTGAGTCGGTCCACGTTGGAACTGTTTATTTAGTAATCCTGTTCGTTACCGTAAATCGTTATCGGAATTTGACTTGGGCCCTTAGCCTGTTCTATCCATTTGTTTTTCATATTTTTATTTAAGAAAGCACTGGACTATGAACATTGCCCTCACCTTTTCTGCGCAAGCGCGTTAAACTTGTTCATTTTAGCTATTTCTGTGACAATCTACACAGTTTAACAGTTTTTGTTGCACGTGCGTTGAGGCTCCTTTTCGAGAATCTGCATCGAAATACGTTCTCAACATCCACACGTTCTCATCGAATGCAGACGACGAACTAGTTTACCCTGAGTAACAATCTGGGAGATCTGTTTGATGTAAGATAGTGTGGGTTGCAATGTGACCACTGATGACTATCTTTTCAACTGAGTTTGAGTTATCTAGAGGCGAGCATTGTGTCATGGCAGCCACTTTCTTTACGATTATAATTTCGTTGTAGATTTTTTGTCAGTCAATAGATCTTATAACATGTGGTGTGCCTCGTAGTATTAAAGCGTTAAAACATGCTTCAATAAGACCCACATTAAATGGCAGCTTTTATATCCGCTCACACATTACTGATGACACGTGAAATTGAAACACTATATTGACCCGTGCTCATCGTTAGTTCACATTTCCCTATCTCTGTGTCTCTCTGCACTCGCTTTGTTGGCGAATTCAGGTTCACTTTACATGATCATTTCATCATATATAAACGCAAAGCTAATGATGGCTTGTGATTCATGTTGTAATTTCGTCTCGATCGAAGGCATACTGATTGTGGTTGAGCTGCGATCACGACTCTTCAGTCGGTTCAAAATCATCGTCCTCGTTCAATCAACTAGCCTGTTTTTTCCTCACATCCTGATTTAAAAAACCCCGCGAACCCAATCCTTGTTTTACTTGTATTAAGGCTCATTAGAGGTGCGTATCTGTGCCGAAACAATGCTCGTGCGTTGCTTGCTCCCCTTTCGCCTTGTTTGGTTCATGAATGCGCTCATCATTGGGATTACATTGTTTATGTTAAACACTGGTATTTATCGCGAACGAAAAGAAAGGCTTAATGGAGCCACTGTTCAAAACGAATTTTACTTGTGAATCGAATGCTATCGTATTATCTGGCCCAATGGTCACACGACGCCGAAGGCGCGCTCGTGCTGTATGCAAACTATCACTGATCGGACGACGTCTTCCAGCTGCACTCTTGAGTTTGGTTGCTCAACGTTTGTATGCAATTTGCGATTCAAACAGTCAATGTGTATACCTTCAAAAGCACATGCAGTAGAACGTTGCTATAGTGAAAGGGATGTAGGTCTGGTCGCGAAAGATCTCCCCAATATAGAGCAAGTCTTTATGCTAATTATAAATCAACGATCTGAACACCTGCTTTCTATATAATGAGATGTACAGCGTAAACTGTAGGTCCACCAGCTGTAAGCCTTCAACAAGCGTGCCGACGGTTGCGAGTCTATATCTCATTTATGAACGTGAACGCTACCGGGCATGTTGAGTTGAGTCTATCCTATCTACGGGTCACTCGCACAAAGTTAATGGAACTAAAATGGCAGCAGAGCACAGTAACAACCATGAAACTGTTTCGCTCGGCAATGTAACTGTACGGAGTTGGGTGATGTCCGCAAACGACCACGGATGACAGTCGAGTGATGCTGAAGCTGGTATTAACTACAGTCATTGATTGAGGCTCAACCATGTTCGGTTAAACGAGTTGTGTTGTAGTAACTTGCCCCATCGGTAGGTGTGAAAGGTCGCCGAGAAAAATACAACACAACTTAAAGGCCCCAGAATTCATACTACAAGCTGAAACCACAAAGTCACCCGAATAACGATAATTCCAAGAGATAATAATAGCGACAACCATTGATGCAGTGGCGATCAAGGAGAAATAGGCAAACGAGCGAAACGGATTGCATACCTATGTAAATACGGCGTAGTGCCTTCGTTCTGCTCAACGCGCTGCATTGCGTACAGGCGCCTGTGTACGAAACCAGAGGTCTGAAGTAGCATCAACAGCAGAATCCACTGATCATGTCGAGCCCTCAACGAATAAACACAGCTACTTTCTCATATCATCCTTCAAAATATACGGAGAAAGATCGTGGGCGTCAAAACACACGCTGAAGTGTTGAATATAGCGCGCCAAAAACGTAATCACACGAATATGCACATGCCAAGGTCATACAGTTAGCCAGTGAGCGTACATGGACACACCTGAAGTGCCGTGGTGAGTGCCGCGTAATAGTTCGGCCGACTAACGAGCGATCAGCCAATTTCGGGTGAAGATATTCAAGACGTTGCGTCACATTGTGCGTTTTCTCTGTGTGATCGGTTGACAATACAAATTTTAGGGATTAAAATCAGTTTGATAATAAAATATAGTAACCGATATACAAGTAATATTTGACCGGCGGCGTTGCATTGATTAGACACAAGAAGCAAAATCGAGACAGTGAAGAGGGACTAGGGTCAATTTTACAGGTAGGAACGTGCACGGACAGGCTGTTCGCGTGTACCCGGCATTGTCCGTCTTGCTGTTCGACAGACTGCTACTGATAATCCTTGTTAGCGTTTTTGCTAATGCATGTACGCGAGCGAAGTAAAAGCTGTTATTATAATTACGTAGGATCCGTCACATAACAATACGCTTGGCGCATTTCAACGCAAACTGTTCAAGAAATCCTACCAAGGCAGCCGATTCCTTGAATCATTTGGTGGATTCTGTACGAGATATTAAGATAGGTGGGTAGCAGAGTTCAAATGTTGAATTCCTGGACTCGTGGTTTGGCTTCGTAGGTCAGCTGCTACCGCGTCTGGGCATGCTGTCGCTGGTTCGGATCCAACTGAAGCCCAGAGTTCATACAATTGGGTCTCTTTGAAATTATCAACCCTGCAAGCTAGTCATTAGTTATAATTGAAGCATTCCACAAACGACCAGTGATGCTGGCTAGTCGACGCGTGCAGCCGAATTAATTCTGTAAAAAAAAAAACGTACACGTAATGCCGACAACCATTCGAGCGAACTATTGAGGTCATGTGACCTACGGATTTTTACGCACAGCCAGATCACAACAGAAATTTTCCTCGGCGACCTTTCACACCAACCGATGAGGCAAGTTACTACAACACAACTAGT
>LOND01000850.1:34550-54118 GCA_014220965.1 Paragonimus kellicotti | reverse complement strand
CAAAGTGTATATCTCGGTCTGGACGAGGATGCGCACTACTAATAAGCTCTAATCTGAGGTAAACGTGGGTCTAGTGCTTTCGTACAGAGTGAGTCAGCAGAAAGGTTTACCAAATACGACGACCAGCACTCAGCGCATAAACAGCTCAAAACTTATGCAACAAAAGGGTGTATATACAATTGGTCAGCTACATTCTGACGACCGATTCAAACCGAACTGGCTCTGAACGGCGCTCGCATTCAGTGGAGGGAAACAGACTACGAAGGTTGATTTTTGCTAATATGATTGAAGACGACGTGTGACAGACAGTGCCGTTGGAAAAGACTCAAAGTAGAGTGCAACAGATCCATCCAATCTACTACAGCCACTAACAGGACTTACTGGCGGCAGCAGCGAACATTCCAGCAGTAACGTGCACAACATCATCTTTCACTAATTCCCACTCTTGTTTGGTATTAAAAAGTTGATATTACACCCAACAAACTGCGCCACAGAGAACAATGTATGGTATGCGCACAACTGGAATCTAAGGCTTAGATATCAAGTAGCCTGATTCAACAGGCGGCACTATGAAGCAAAGTGAGAACTGGTGAATGCTGATAAGCAAATTAGTGTAAAAGCAGCACTAAGATAGTCAACCATACTAGGGAGTTCCAGGAGAGATGACAAACGAACCGGCGCACCTACCCATTAAAGTTAGGAAAAACACTCTTGTGGTGGAAAAACTGCCCTACACCATTCCCATTCAAACGCCGTCTTGTGTCTTACATTCTTTAGCTACTATCATATGCGCTCGTCGCAAAAAACAGGAGATACTAACGAGTAAACAACGATAGTGATGAGAGGCGGATGTTTAGTAAGGAGGATCGATGAGATTATTCGCATAACAAGTAGATTTAGCAGTTCCACTACATAATATCCAACTTCCCCGATGAATCGCCGAACCATTGCGCCGCCCCCATCCTAACCCTATGAAGAGTGAATAAGGCTTCCCAGGATAGCCAGACCTTATTCGAGAAAAGCAAGAACGTGCGTCGGTTATTGATCTCCGATGGGTAGCAAGACTCCTGGCCAGTGATCCGATTGACGTTCATTTGGATCTCACTGGAGAACTGAACGCATCAGTATCTGATCAGATGATGTCAGAATCATAATGAGCAACAGGGCCGAGACTTCTCAGTTCGATTGAATTTCAGATGACAGCTTTGTGCGGTGAGATTCGAAGGCTCAAGCAGAATAAACAACCTGTGAGAGGATAAACGTGTCTCGTAAGATGTACCTGCGTACACTCCAACAGACTGCAGCTCGGGGGTGATAAAATATCAATTCTGCTGGTGTTTCTGGTCCGAGATTTGAATGACCTAGTTAATCGTTCGCCGTCAAATGAGGCTTACCTAGTTCGGCCCCGATAGTCTTCCATCACACAATTGAGACAGACCTTCACGTCTCGGTTCAGACCATCCTCTATCGTTCACCAGTACGGACTTACGCCGTTCAAAACGCTGGTCAGCCATCTAGGACCGTCCTTCATCGTCACAAGCGGGAGCTAAAGTTGACATCACAAAAAGACACAGATGGTATGGTTGCGTCTAGATGGTTTTTCATGAAACAAACTCAAACAGTTGGATGTGAACATTGTCCGACCCAAAAGTGCGATCAATTAACAAACTGAGCATGTCAATAGACCAGGTTCTATTTCGTTGGGCTTGTCTAGACCAAGACACTAGGCACGCTCAAAGGAAGCTCCGCATTCCGCTAGTTCTAACTGTTGGAAGTTTATCTATCGCGCCACAGAAGACAGGATCTCTTCGAAGTCCTTGGAATCACTTGATGTTTGTCAGTCAGTACTGACTAACGGTGAACATCAAGATGTGCATGTCTTTCTGAAGCAGAAACTCTCGAAAAACTTAGGTACTGATTACAAAGTAGGTGGTCAAAAAGTCCAACTGAGATTGTTGCTCTATCTGATAAATTCTAGAGACGTTTTCAGCATACGGTAATCACCGGTGTCAAGCGGCCTATTGTTAGTTAAATAATTTGTGAAGCAGGCGGTTCACCGGTATGTAACCCTCAAAAACGTCTGGAACGCAGTGTGGAGCAGTCTTAGTCGCAACTCTAAATTGTGAACCCAATTGCAGTCCGTGGTCTGCACACATCGATGCCCCTATGGAAGTGAACATTCCAAAAGAAATTCACATTCTGAGGCTCTACAAGGCACTTCGGATTACACGATCACCCTTCAGGCCTAATTATGGACAGCGACGAGGCGCTTGTTTGGGAACTGTTGATCTTATTTTCCAACGTCTGGAATGCCGAAAAACTACCAACGAGGAGAAATCGATAGTCACTCCGCTCTTTAAGGAGGGCCTGTGAAGCGTGGGTATTGACCATCGAGGAACCAGTTCGAGTTCCGTTACGCCTAGGCAGATGACGTCTGTCTTGCTCCGCAGGTCACCCTAAAGGCATGGAGCATACACCGTAATTCACTGATGGAACTTTGACTTTCCGTTAGCTGTTCGAATACCGCTAAGTCAATCAACGCCCAACAGTGGTTGTCATCACGGAGCAGCTTCGGATTTTGTTGGCAGAGTCGTTTTCAGGGGTACCTGATAATACATGCCTATTTACAGGACATTACATAGTCAAACCTCGGACAGAATTATGGCACATAAAAATCTATCGTCACTGTTCCTCGTCTCAAGCGGAGTACGGAACGCTGCTCTATCTCTCTTTGTTCCATGATCTTACCAATAGTCACATGGAAGTTTCTTCAATATTCAGAATAACACGCTTCGAATATATCAATGATAGCACCAAGTTTGGTGACAATATATCACTAGTCTATGATGCCCAAGACCGCGCAGCGACTGACAAATGACAACATCGTACGGGTTTCGTCACACCTAAGGGTAAATTATTTCTCCAAAACTGCTAGGGATATGTTTCCACATTCAGTCGCGGTGGATATAGCCTGAATTTAACTGAACATTTTTTTGCCCCACTGTTAGCAGCTGTGTTGGGGAAGAAACCTCCCTATGTATCGCCAACGGTTGGTTCACTTGAGGTACCTCTGGTGCCTGTCTCCAGAAGAACAGCAGGACGTCTAAAAGTACTACGTCAGATGTGTTGCTTTGTTGTCGGGGGACTCGGCTGTTTCACGTTGATGACGTTTCTAATTTATCTATATTCAACTTACTTTGTTTGCGGAACATTACCCGCATGCGGTGGCAGCACCACATGAATAATGATGACGTACAGCAAGGTGAAAGCCACTCTTCGTGTGAAGTGGTTTTATTCCATCCGTTAAGATGAGTGGATCGAGTTCTAGGCATACACACCAAGCGCCCGCCAAGTCGTGTCATCGTCAAACATCTTAGGATCTAGATATCCTACGAGTTAGTGTTAAGGTATGATGAGAATGATACAAAATGTGACATTCGTCATATCTAACCAGCTACCCGGTTTGGGCTGAAAAGATGCTAAGTGTCACTGACTACACACATTGAAGGACATGACGACGAACCACAATCTGTGACAGGAACGTTATTTTGTTTGTTGTAGCAGATGTCTTTAGCTTTCATAATTCACATTTCTTTAAAAAAGATAACAAGCGCCAAAACAAAATACAACAAATCGGTCACGGGTTTGTAGAATGTGCAACCGCTAAGATTCACTAATCTTTCTTCTAATTGTTGTACAATTTGCTTTTTTCCGTTTCTATCCTTAGATTTTTTGCTAAGTGTGCTCGCTTCATTGCGTCAAATTAACACTGCCTGTCCTCAAACTTGTGAAATAATAATAATAATTCTCGCCTATCGTTTTGCAAGTGTCGCAACCAGTAGTTATCATCAAAAATGACCACAGACAGCAATACATCAGTGTTTCTTGCTGATGGTTAAATGCCATAAAACAGTGAAAAAGAGAGAGAAGAAAAAAGAGATGAAGGGGACGGGAAGGGACCTAACTACTAAAAATAGCTACGTCTATATTCAAACATTCAACATCAAGGTGCCTACACCTTGCAAACAAACAACCAAGCTGTAAGTGAAAGTAAGGCGTCATCAGCTTCCAACCTTAATACGAAGTGCAAGATGTCTAAGTGATGATTTACGATAGATAACTGAAGACAATAACCATCACACCACTGCAACACATTTGTCTCTCAGACCAAGGCTCCCGTGACTCATAAAGCTTGGGACGTTTGCGAGGATGATGACTAATCCATTTCACTGAAACGAATGTTGTCGTCGTTTGACTGAGACGCAACTAATGAGCTGTAGCAGTGAAAGCCATATGAGATCGACCTTGAGGGAGCTGTTTCACTATTATATTCTCGGTCTGTAGGAACGTTGACCTTAAACGTACAAGGCCTATGAACGCAGCTACACTTTCCCCCATCTTTGTTTCCAAATATGTTTTTCACAGAGATATGACAGCCAAAGCAGCACAGCAACCACTGACGTATGACGATAACTGCGGTTAATCCTTCGTTTTCGTTGAAGTAACATGTGTTTTAGCTGTTAAAACAGATACAGTAGAATACCATATGGCGCAACGGTCAAGCAAACGTGATACATACATATATCAAAGCTCTGGGCGGGAAATCACTATTCTTAAAATAGCCAAGGCTTGAGCCCATCCGTATAAAATACGAAGACTGTGATTACACGTTGAAAGTAGTGTGGATGAGCAATATAATTCAGTTTGAAAGACAGATTCAACCCCTTCTCAACTCCAACCAGTCACTCGTTGAGAAAAACAATACTATAAGTGGGAAACGTTACAAGATAAGAGAAGTGTTAGTCCAACATGCCGAACTTACCAATTCATTCTGAGTTGTCCCTGTCCAGTGGAAGTCTGGTTAAGCTGACCATTCGACGTCATCGTACCATCAACGAAACAAGCAGCTGTTGGCACTGTGGGAGTAGTGGTTGCCGTAACCGGGTATAACATGGGAGGGTAGGGATAATGCGGGCCAGAATGAGCTGACTGGCCAACACCGGTGCACCCACTACCATCAAGGAGTTGTTGTTGAGTTTGCATAGGGCCGAGAAGACCAAACGGGGTATTCGGATTGGCCATCACGGTCATGCCGGATGATCCACTGTCCGGGATAGAATGCGGTTGCAGTTGTAGATATCTTTGGGGAACAGAACCGCGCGCGGATCCATGCAGACCAGATGGTCCGCCAATCTCCGACACAGACTCAACGTCATCGAAACTGAGACGGGCTAAGGCTGAGAACGTGGAGGAAAGTAGACTGGTGATAATAAGTGTTGCGGCACGTGACAGGATGACGAAATTGGTATCCATATGTGTGACATCAGACTTGAAGGTGTCGTCAAAGCATTGAGAAAAGCCCGTTACAAATGTTGCTTGTTATTACATCACACTTACTCACAGACTGTAGTGCAAATGCGGTCAGAGAGAGAATTGACCTTCTGCCCACCGAACACAGCACAAACATTGTACCACCGGCAGGAGACTCCAACGCTTAATGAAACAGGAAAGGCGATGACGTATTTGATTTAGATAACCAGTATTCCTATGGTGACCGTCGCGTAAGCAAAATCATATGTTTACCGCGCTAGTTAGGATCTCCTCTTGGCGACATCCATCGCCAAGTTAATCAAACATAAGATGGACTATACAACTACCAGCTATCGACAGTATGAACGTCCCCAGAAACGTAGGTCAGTAGAGAGCGCCCTTCCAGATTCCTATTATATATATATATATATATATATATATATATATATATATATATATATATATATATATATATAGAACACGATGTACTGGTTTCCTTCGATGTTACGTCTTTTTTTCCCAACATACAGAAGAAATTTGCGATCGAAAGCTCAAAGCTTCTGATAGGCGAGGACAGCAGTCTCCGCACAAGGACGAATCTTTCTCCAAAAGAATTGATTCAGTTAGTGGAGCTTTGCATGGAGACTTACCTACAATTTGACGGCCGAGTCTACCTGCAGAAGAGAGGCACACCAATGGGCTCACCTATATCAGGATTACTTGCAGACGCCGTAATGAAGCACTTCGAATGTGAAGCCTTTCAGACATTCAAACCTAAAGTGTGGCTTCGATATGTGGATGACACATTTGTTGTTTTACCTCGGACTCAGCTTGACCAGTTCCACAGTTGTTTGAATAACATAATAGATGGAATAACCTTTACACGCGAAGAAGAAAATTCACGCCTAGCGTTCCTCGGTGTATCTATCGGTTGGAAGAAAACCCGGGTAAAAAGCTTGAAACTACTGTCTATCGTAAACCGACAACAACTGATGTCATTCTCAGGTTCGATAGCAATCATCCAGCCTGTCAACTTAAAAGCTGCGTGCGAACATTATTTCGACGTGCAGACACGCACTGTAGCTCAACTGAACTAAGAAGACAAGAACGAAAACACCTGTTCAAACTGTTCACTTCTAATGGGTACCCTAATAGCTTCATAAAGGCATCTATCAGAGGATTCACAAGAACTGAACGTACAGAACCCAAAACGCGAATGACAGTGCCATATATTCACGGCACATCTGAAGCAGCACAAAGGATGCTCCAACCACTGGGCATCCAAATATCACACAAGCCAAACTCAACACTCCGTTCAGCTTTGGTGAACGCTAAAGATCGTGTAGAACCACACGAACAGTCTGGCGTGGTATACGCGATTCCATGTCTCGGGTGTGACCAACAGTATGTGAGACAGGCAAACGGCTGTGCAACGTCAACTCAACTCAGAAGTTCTGATCACGAGGTCATAGAATGGGGTAAACAGCGATTCTGCTTACTTCGTTTTCGATGTGATCCATCAAGAGGTTGTGGTTGTGTTTCCACAGGAGTACTCAGTCATGTCTATGTGAGACTTTTGTAGTTGAAATTAACATGATAGTTCCACAAACAAGAAGGCCAGAATGCAAATTTTGGTCTGGATAAGGATATGCACTACTGATAAGTTCTGGTGAAAGAAAAATTCAGGTCAGAGTTTGTATTTTCAAGTTCGATAGGCTGCAGCTGATTAACCCACTGAAAGGTTCTGTTGATACGATAATTCAACTGAGAACTGGTTCGCTGATAGGAAGAGTAAAGAGCCGGATGTGATAACTGCCGCCAGAACCAGTAGAACAACTCACATATTGTCCTTTTATAGTACAGTGCCCGCAACGAAGTTGTCACGTGAAGCTCATTTTTCAGATCTGTTATATCTAGGAAACAGCACCCATTGGTCAGACGTGTCAGTCTTGATGAGTAAAAATGACTCCTCAAGTTGTGTCTCAGCCATGAAAAAACGGTTTGTGGACATCTTAAGGAAATAGAAAATTCAAGTTACTTTGAAGAAACTTCGGACAGAGCCGCTAAGGTGCTCATAGTTAGACTATTTTGACAGCTTTTGATATCGTATGAAATACTCAGTTTAGCAGTGCTGATAGGCAAAGTTTGGTAACTGGCAATCCACGATGTTAACGTACAATCCGCACAGGTTTGTGTCATGCAGAACTATCGCAGTAACTCGTTCTTTTCAGATAGGTATAAGCCTAACTCAACAAAAGCAGTTGCAAACTTGACGGCTGACAAAGCGCCAACTTTGTTATCATGAACAACAGATGTGCACTCTGATATGCGTTCACATATAAACACGTATACGTTCACATACACTCACCCGCTGCTATATCTCCGAACACGTAATAGCACTGTTCGGAAAAGGTGCTCTTGTTAACCGTGTGTCGGATGTAGCTATATTTGAGCATTTCTGCAGCGTAACGACGTGCGTCTCTGCGATCGGAAAATCCATCCACATGACCGTATAACCAATCAACCAGATCAGAGCCTACAAGTGTAATGGATAAGGAATTGAAGAGGCATGCAATGAGCAAAATTCAGTTACGTTGTATAGTGCGCAATAACAAACGGATATTAGCTACGTTTTATTATCAGGAAAAATACCCATACAACGATGAGAATCGGGTCCAGGTTAGCGTGGTTTGACAGCATTCTGAAGAGTGATGACAATCCAGTGGCGAGCGGATTGGCACACAACCCCATTACAACTTATTAAAAAACGAGTTGAAAACCAACTTTTGGAGCAGCTGAAATGAAAATTAAGAATATACAATGTTATCACATCAGAATAACCGAGTATATGCTGCAATGTGAGAGAGACAATACATGGCTTGCACATCATGAGGGGTCAACTGCAGAAGTGGAGTCAGTGATATTGTTAGGTTGCTCAATCCGAGGCCAAAGTAATCACAGTAGCCGAGATAGAAGTAGAAACAATTCGTCTGGCGGTCGGTACCGACACCACCGAGATAGTGCCAGTGCGAATATTTAGGGCTCATATGATTACCCAAAATAGTGCCTAATGTTCTTCGACTTCGAACTGGCCAAGGGAAGGACGACTGTCCAATGATTGGTTGCGTTTTTTTACATGCATCGATTGTGTAGGATATCAGCCCGTGTCCCAACAAGCCCACACGTGTGGCATGGCAGCAAACACTTTGTAACAGAAAAAAACGAAGAACATAACTTCAACAATTAAGAAACGAACTTTGCATCTGGAGAAGACAAGTTGACAAGAGAGGTTTGTCAAACATGTAACGTGTGCTATCGTTCAATGTCTGTTACACTACAAAGTGTAGTGCATAGCTGAAAATAGTAACTGAAGTTTCGTTTCGCATCAAGTTATCGATTTCATAGCGAGATCTCCGCCAGATCGCGCACGTTCACCAAGGAAAGTTAACATCATTCGGAGTTATTATTCTCCTTTAATAAAACGATATTTAGTCGATTTAACTAGACGAGCCATGTATACAAGTCACGTGGAAGAAATGTGAACATTCCATGATGTGCCCAGGCTGTAATCCCCAGCAGTAACCATCAATACCGCTTCGAGAGTGAAGAGCTGATTGAGACTTTTAGCTATGGAGAGCTCAACGATAACATAAACTTGCAACGTACGGACAGCTAACCGATACCCCACAGTATACAGTTAAACTGGAGGCGAGTCAGTAACAAGGTCTGTTAAAACTTCCCCACAGGAAGACGTATTTATGCTGTTACCAGTACAAATTAAACACCAACGTCTCTCGATTCTCAGTCCTCTTCTTCGTTGCGTTATTCAGTGTTCTCTTCACCCATATCCAAAACATTTTCCGCACTATGCTGACCAAATTGTTGTCTTAAATATCCAGTTGATAAATATAGTTCCCCACATTTAAGGTGACAAAAACTGTAACAAGAACTTGCAGAAATCTCGCAGAGTAGTTTGACGTTTTTCGCTCATATTAGCATCAGGCAAATTACTCACAGAAGGACTGTCAAAACGCAACCCTACTGTGACTTTATGGATGCTGTGCAAAAAAGTGCGGGTAACTTTTGTAGGCCCAACGAATAGTGAAGAAATTCGCTATAACTGAACACGCTATTTGCAGTACGGCATGCGTGGTTCCTTGTTTCATTCGTAAGCTAAGTAATTATAGGATACAGAACGAGTACTTGTCACATTGTGGCAAGTAAGCATAAGTGAGAAACACTGATGTATTGCTGTCTATGATGATGACGACTGTAGATGTGGTTCTCCGTCACCAGGACGCGCCGAGAGCTCCAGCAAAAAAAACCGCGTAGACAAAGAGAACTCTGAGTGTACCAGAGGAAACAGATTCTACTGGTGTTCGAAAAAACCAATGACCGCCGACAGAGATTGACCGCAAACTTTTGAACGTGATGATAGACCAGGGCTAACACATTGCTTTTCCTTCGTATTCGGTGACAAGTTTAACATCTTTTGCTACTAAAAACGCCTGTTGCGATTAGATTGAACATGATCTGAAAGTAATCGTCTTAGGTCTTCAAGACCCAAATTCCAGCATTCGGTGAGCAGGTAACGTAAATAATAATATAACGGCTGATGGCCGTTATACAGATACATGCCATGCGGAACGACGACACCGATCAGTTGAATGCCCGTCGATAGCGGTTAATCCAATGCACATACAGCTAAGCTTTTCGAATTTGGACATTCCAATAATCATAATGAAATTTGCAACCTATAACGTGTCAAAACTACCGGATTATGTGAACAACGCGAAAGTCCGTCAGCGCGCACTGAAAAAGCCCTAAAGATCGCGACCGGTAACCAGGCCATGAAAATGCACTTTACGCTGTTGAGATCATGTAGTCTGTATGTTGACAGAGCGTCTGCCGCACTGTTCAGCGCACCTACTGACAGTCAGAAGAAACCGTGAAGCGATGTCATGGTCACGGGCTATAAAGCCCTAGTCCGCTCCATCGAACGAGCTTGCGAGATGACAGGTTGGAGAGAGTTCACGACAATGCACATCACAGGCTGGAAACGCTCTGACACAACAGTGTGCCGCAGTCCATCACCTTCACACGCCAGATGAGTAATGATCGTAGGTGAACAACAATCATTAAAATATCGGCATCCAGAAGCAGGAAAAAAGGGACTGTGACTAAGCCCTCTGTTTTTGCATCACGAGTCGAGTAAACTCTTCATCTTTTTCACAAAAGTATATCGGTTATGTTTGGACCAACTTTTTACACGCATACCTATTCAGTAACCTACCGTTACGCGGACTACTATCGTCCAAGCTGACTGGTGGGGCCCAAGAATTTAAAATGGGCAGGGGTCTGGTGGTCAGCTGCTAACTGGAAAAGATACTTTATTAAATCGTCCGTAGTCGGGGTCGAGGGTACAATTAGATCTTAGGCAGGAAATTCCAAAGAGATGACAGCTACCTAGTGGGAGATCAAACAGGGAGCCCTATTGGGCCCACTCACTGAGGGAAACGAGAAATCAAAAGGATAGAGCGTAAACGCGGTCATGATGAAAACATAAATCGTCTCACCAATAAATGCATTTGGGATAGTAATTTTCAGCCATGTGCGATCGTGTATTTCCAGGCCGGAATCGGGCAGAAGCATACTGTGCACCACCGTGGCCATGTCTGTGGTTACTGTGAGTGAATTAAGGGATTTGCCCACATTGAGCAACGAGGACCCGGTTTTCGGGTCGATGTCAACTGCGGACCGAGAACCCACCGTTTTCGAGCTCCCAGGCCCACCTCCACTGCTTCCGGCGCCACCGCTACGATAACCACGTGTGTCGTTCATGGGGCCGTCGTTTGGATCATTCACTTCCGGTAGCGATTTGCTAGTAATATTCGATGCAGACGGCAGAGAAGTGAGTGTGGCCAATGAGGGTGGTAACATTTGGGGCATCCCCGGGGACATAAGCGACATGGGCATACCTGAATTGCCTCCCATTCCAAAATACCCGCCTAGAGTACAAAATGGGGGAACACGGGTGATTGGTTGCAGAAGTGCGTAAGTTAATAGACAAAAGTGACATCCGTTAATAAACTCTATCAAGATGGCGTCCGATAGCGGATCAGGCGTAGGGCAAATCGATAACTCTGCATGCAAACAGTAATGCGTCGTGCACATGTCTTACTGGACACAGGCGATATTCACAATCCCCCAAAACAAACAGCAATTAATCATTCCGATTTCGTCTTGTCAAGTGCTTACTACAAAAGTACTCCGAACATATGCATCGAAAGGTGTGAAAGCAACTGCACGTAATGAATACGAGAAGATGGGCCAAAGATTATACCCGAGATAACCTGATAGCATAAGCTCTTCTCCGTACACCAACAGTGTTTGTTGCTGGTTGACTGAATGGACTGACTAAAAGACAGATTTCTGACACTGTCTAACTATGCCATAAAGGTTAAGTTGATAGTATTTTGATTACTAAAGATAATGAACTGTTCTGGGCATCTGATAAACCTATACGACTTCCGTAGGGTGTATGAACACCTGTCCAAGAATGTAATTCGACAGCTCGATCACCAACCACGTACTAAGAAGTTGGAAATGTAATTCAGCTGAATCCACTATGTGACTATCCTGCGAAGGTACACACGTTTACACCGATTAGCTGAGGCCGCCTCGATCAGTAAATAAAAACAATTTGTGTTCAGAAAGAGTGCGACAGACTTGTGGTTGCCCCAACAAAAACAGTTGATCGCGTGTTTAGCGTCTTGTACATGATTACAGTTATTCATTGTACTATTTCTAAGCAATCTCCGTGTCAGCAATATAACAATCGAATGATATGTTAATAAGTTTAGGGTCGCTGTGAATATTATATCAATGTTATCACTTGCTCTGTTCAAGTAAGACACCCGAAAACAAGGATTTACGCCCTTCTGCATCCTAGTTTGAAAGGCATGTGCAAGGCCCAGTCCAAACAAAGCTTAGCATTGTAAATGTACTCCATTCGCGAGATGTCAAAGTGGGACATTGCGGCAATGTGATCACTACAAAGCTATCGAAACTAGACAATATCACCAATTTCCTAACCTCACATCTATTGTTTATTGATGTTGTCAAAGCAGTTTAGCAGAGCTAAATGAATCTGCATGAAAGACTGCTCGGGAAAAATAAACTCTTCGCTGTTATTCTGATAACCGTATGTATGGCCCCGACAAAAAAAAACCGGAAAGTGTTTGACGTGCACTGCAGCAGAAAAATATTTCGTCAGTGTTTGTTTTTTTGGAAAACAAACCAATGCCAAATAACCAATACCAAGTGTAATAAGCTTCAATTCATCTTGTATCGTGCATAGCCTGCTGCTCAAACATGTATATAGTTTCGATTCCGGAAATGTTTTAGACACACCCTACTGAAGCCATTTAACTATCCTGTCTCACTGCAATAATGTACATGTGTACAGAAGAGATAGGTGTCTGTGTCAGTGGATTACAGAACACTCTTAACAAATGCTTGAAACAGTTAATGATATGAACAAGCAACCAAGCCAATAGCTGGACTTGTCGATTGTGAAACACATCCCACCAACGGGTCATAACATGAATTCATCAACTCATCATCATCATAGACAGCAATACATCAGTGGTTCACACTGATGCTTAACTGCCACACAACCACGAAGAAGAAAAAAAAAACCTATATAGGAAGAAAGAAGAAAAAGAGGAGGGGAAGTGGACCTAACTACTAAAAATAGCTACGTCTATATTCAAACATACAACATCAAGGCGCCTACACCTTGCAAACAAACAACCGAGCTGTAAGTGAAAGTAAGGCGATCATCTCCTTTAGTATAGCCACGTACCATCGACTACAAACTTTTGGCAATCAGTGAAACCTGTTGATAAGATAACGACCGCCCGCGCTGTGTGCACAAAGGACAAAAACCTACGTCATCAGTTTAATCTGGTTGTGACATTTCGGTTCACCAACCTAACTGTTCAAGTTCAATCGCTTTTGGTATGCGAATGAACGCATCAGACCAGTGCTTTATTAGGATGAAAATTATTGGGATGAAATCGAAGTGTTAATAACCTGCAGCACATCACCTTGCCACTCTGGTAAATTGAACAGAAGGAATGCAGCGCTTCAAATTCTTTGATCAAAGTCGAGCGGAATGACATACTGCGGACTGAACTTTTTCATCGATTCCCTCTACGCTGAGGGTGAGGTTCGAGGTGGCTAGAGAACAACGCAAACGAGACAAACTTGAGTGCGCCCATTTAGGTTTATCTAAACCATTCTATATGAAACAATACATGGTTCGAGTGGCAACGAAACCAACTAATACATAACTTCGTTCAAATTCTGGCCACTTCGGATATTCTTGTATGGCTTTCTGTAGACTGATAGCATTTAGTGTGCACATGACTCTGCATATATCGTAGCAAACGCTGTGCAGTATACATAAGTACACTTCTGACCCTAGGATATATTCAGGGGTGTCGTCTCGGGCTAAGACTGATCTCAGAAAAGTGACAAAATAGGAGGTTAGGAAAAGAAATACCAACACTCATTACGAGTCTTATAGACGTATACCACTGATTGGGACACAGTCATGTGTTATGTTTCACAACGTTTTTAATCAGCGCCAAGTAGTCACAACATCTTCCAAACTTATTCCGCAGAACGTTCAAAGTTCTCGGCCCCACCATCACCTAGTTGCCTAGAAATTTTTTTCTAATGCCAACGGTGGTAAACTGTCAGCCTACAAACCAAGGTTATAGCTTACCAATAAAAAAGGTCAAACTGGATTGTTGATACTGTCATACGAAGGAACGTCCGAATCAGAAAGCAGCCAAAAATAGACACGCAATGCCTCCTACATCTGCCACAAAATGGAAACAGGATCTACAACCAAATTGAAAGCTGGCCGGCACTTCTAGTATTTGGACACCACAGTGAGGAAGCTGTTGCGCGATGTAACTCGTGAACAGTTTGAAACAAGTATTCCCATCATTGTCACATGATATCCCGAAGCCTTACTGAACGACAGTTGACAACCATGCTTAGAAAACACCCGAGTGTACTCAGTTCACGCGCTAATCGACCGCGAACATCCCTGGAAAAAGTAAGTGATGACAGCAAGGCTCACCTGGAGCCTTACTAGTCATGAACTGTATGTTTTGAGGTCAACGGAAGATGGACAGGAATGCAGTCATTTTAGGCAGCCAATTGTTAGGTGTTTGTGGTGATTCAGGTTAGTTCAGCTGCTCCTCGATCTAATCGACACATCCAACCATGTCGCTGTGAGAAACTGCGGATCCAACAATTCTAGCTAACAGCAGTAATAATAAGTTGACATCAACCTCGGTAGGAATAGACTTTCACAGTGAGTAGAACCAAAAGACGCCGACGTAAATGTCACCATAAGTGTGTTGTGCCACATGTGGCTTCATTCACATAATCCGTAAAAATAGGATGAGAACAAGATTGGACAGCAGCGTAAGATGCTGTCAGTAAGTCCCTCATCTGGCAATTTGACCAAACCCGGTCTATACACAGCTTCACCGAGAAAAGTAGGGAAGATAACATCGGATTAATTAAAAATGAACCATCTATTCCACATTTTTAGCTCTTCACAACCGTTTAAGGCTCCATCAGTTGTTATCACGTTGAGAACAAGGGCTCACTGGGGACATCTTTGGTGTTCGCCAAATCAGCACGGGTCTATTTCTGACGTAACGCTGGGGTTCATTCAAAACGATGAAGATTGCTGCTCAGTATGGGAACTCTTCTGGCGATTTCGATCTGACCATTTTGTACTTGTATAAGTGTATGCCGACATATTAAACCGGGTGCCAACAATCGCATAACGAATCTAAGAGTTTAACGTTAAAATGAGCAAATAACAAGATCTATAGCTAAGGCTATGTGTTCAACGCTTGCCGATGACTGTGTCGTATATGTCAGGCTTCATGCGATACATTACCGTCACTTGTGCTAGAATAGAAAAATCCAGATAAGTATTCAACAAATCCAAAAAGGAACATTCAACAAACCTTGCAGTAAATTAATTCCGGGTGGAGATCCAGGACCGTTGAAAGGGGGACTACCCATAGAACCCATGGCTCCTGTCATCGCATTAGTGTGCAAAACCCAAGCTCTGGGATCGATAGGCCGAACCGGTTCCTGTCGTGGGACAGTGAAGTAATCCTTGGGGCTAGGATCCCAACACTTGGCAACCACTAGTGTAATTGGTCTGTAAAAAAGCCGAAAAAAATAGGTCACAGATTATTGTTGCCCAGTTACAAACTTAGATTCAACGAAATATTTCATCGGTGGACATTGTCTCAATCTTGACTAGCTATGCTGACACCATCGTAGCATTTTGTACGCATCTGAATAGACATTGAATACTCAATCACAGGGTTGGCCGACGTGGTTACCAAACAGGCAATGAGCCCGCCGACCAAGCTACACAAATACCAGCGGCTCAGACAAGTCCTGCGATTATCAGGGTATGGGCAGCTAACACGACCTACGTGAAAAAGGAACAGCAGTCGGGTTATCAGTGTATGAAGCGTATGAGGGGTAAATTTTTTAATGTACATATTACACCCGCACAGAGTAGCAGACCTTCTGGTTCGAACTCGAAGTCAATGACGGTTCTTTAAAGTGTTTTCAATCACATCGAAATTGAATAAAGTGGTTCAGAGACACAAAATCGAATGTGAATTTCTACTGGTTGTGAAAAGTATCACTTGCATCGAAACGCAAAGAACCCATGAAATGACAGAAAGTATGGATTAAACTCTGGATAGTTCAAGCAAGCTGGTTACCACACAATATAACTCCTCAGTTTCGATGCCCCGTTTTTTGAGTTGATGCATGGGAGCGCAGGTGAATATATAAAACAGATACGGAGAGCAAACTAAACATATTTTAATGCAACGTAAGGTGGAAATCAAACGAATACTCACCCCGGTTTCTGAACTTCTTCACGCAACACACGGACAGCTTCGTCATTACTCATATCTTCAAAGCTGATGCGATTCACCTCCAAAATCATATCGCCAGGTTCGATTCGGCCATCCTGCGCGACCGCACCGCCTCTCATAATCGAACCAACGTAGATCCCGCCGTCTCCTGCTTTATTCGATTGGCCTACAATACTGATCCCAAGGAAATTGACGGTATCCATGTTCAAGGTGACCGTGATCACATTTAGGGACATCGTCGAATCTGTCATACTACTGAAGGATGACGCCTTACAAAACGAACAAACAGAAAAATATGAAGAAAAAATGTTATTCAGGCTGCTGACTAAATTTGGGAGTAATTTGATGGTGGAAATGATTCATCCCTCTTGACCGTCAAATTCTAGGAACTTCTAACATTCACCTGTCATTGACGAGCTTATGGAAACAAAAATATCAACACGATGGCAAAATCCATGTGCCTTTGAAGGTCGCCAGCCACACTTATGACAACGGAAAAATCCTACCGAAGTGCAGTGCCGCAGCATGTGTTGGTATGGGAACCCCTGGCGGAAAGCAAGAGACTAGTCTATGATCATTCCCGATTTTGCAAAATAGACATGACAACCACAAGTATTAACGTGGAACTGCAATACGTAAACTGTTAAACAGCGAGCAGTCTTGCATGAAACCAGGGCTGACGCAAGTTCAGGTCGAAGCAAGAAACTCACACGGGTTAGATACAAGTTCCTTTCTGAATTCACTTTAACTTTGTCAAATTATCAAGTGGACACCTAGTTTTTCCAACTGTGGTTGAACCGGGGACGGAGACAGTGAATGGTGCGGCAAACCACGAGAATGTTGTAATGGTAATTGTTGTAAACCCTCGAAAGGATACGCTGGTTCGTCCTCGATATAGTAGTGCGCTTGACAAAAATCGGATTCTCCTCCTGGTAATAATTAACACGGAAAATCTCGGTCCCGAAAATACCGCGACTGTCCCCGTAATTTGCTCCCAAGACAAACCAAAAGACGCGTGCAAAAAACAGCTTTGTTCCGTTCCCAAAAGCGTGTGCGATAAAAAGAAAATAGAAAGACACTTACCGAAACTAATAGTTAGGATCACTAAACCAACAATGAGCATAGCGGAATAAAGGTCGGTCGGTTACCTCTCGACCGGTTCTGGACAGTTCCGCTCATTCTGATTGGATAAATCGTTTTTCTCGAGAATGGTGATTTTGAACGGAAAAAAGAGACTCACTAACACTAATCGAAGACCTTTTCCGTTCAGCCAGTACAACAACAGTTCAGAGCTGGGTATCAGTTATACGGAACAGGCATCAGACGTTCACTCAGTATGCTAGATCTGAAGACTGTTCTTTTCGACTTCTATTACATTTATCCGGCAATGTTTACGGAAGTTCGCGGTGGACATAAAGATTCACAATCACAAGACTCGTTCATTTAAGAGAACTTTGTACATACGGAGCTGCTTTACAGGGAAGACAAAACAACGTTGGCTTTAGCGATAGGCCGACTATGAATCATTCAACGAAATGTATGGTGCGGTCACATCAATTTGGTCGGACCAGGTTATTACTGACAGTTCTCAGTAATATGAATGGTACATACACTATAGGATTCGTCAGGCCACCGGGGATTGTAAAAACACCTACGTTGCGAGTAAGCGATGTAGCAAAGATGTCAATTTGGAGAACACCTAATTGTGAATACTATAGACTTCGGCTGATTTTGAGCCCACGACTGGAACCGCATGCCTTTTCCCAGCATATGCTCTCACAGTTAGATTCAATTCGTTCGAAAATACCCAGTGAAGTCATGAGAACGACAAAGTAGCGAACAAGGCTTGTTTTCCGTGTTTGATCATCAGGCTAATTACAACACAATAAATATGAAAACAGTAACTGGGGTGAGTCAGAAAAACGGTCAATAGAGGTTGTGGACGGCGTGTTTGTTATCAGTTACGCAATCACTGTTCCAAATCGTGGGCTTGATTGATTGTGGGCCAGGGGAGATTAAGTGTCCGCACGAACTTCTGTGCGCAGAGGTCAGGGTTACGTAATCGGATACTAATGGCCTCGGCAACGGTCAACATTCGAAATCTCACCATTTTTGATCGATTCCTTGGCACTCGGTAGACAATCTGGAAAGCGTCTTTCTTACTGACAGAATGATTAGAGTCAATCAAATGGGCAACAATCGCGCTTGAAATCGTTCTCACCACACCACTATTCAACCACGCAGGATGATGTTCACGCACTCTGTCAGACAATCGCCTTGTAGTACGACCAATGTATGATGCTCGACACGAGCAAACAAATGATATACTAGCTGATAGCACAAAATTCATGAAGATGAGTACGGAGAAAGACAAAACACCAGCTATAGAAAAGGCGATATCTAAAACGTTACGTGGAATGAAACAGAAGGGGATAATTGATTCGGCCACTTTCGAACGCATTCGTCCCACTGGAACAATAATCCCTAGGTTATACGGTCTGCCCAAAGTGCACAAAGCAGGTTTGCCTTTGAGACCCATTTTAGATATGTGCAACTCGCCTTATCATGCTCTGGCTAAATGGCTTGCCGGTCTGCTCGAACCTATCAGGTTGGAGCTAGCAAAGCACAGTCTCCGAGACACGTTTCATTTCATCGACGCAGTCCAAGACCTGAACCTGAACTAAACAAAGAATGTTCACATTCGATGTTGCCTCACTATTTACGAACGTGCCTCTACAAGAGACAATTGACTATTTATGCGATTACATCGAGCGTAACAACAAACAGGTGAGCATCCCAAAAGATGAACTGAGAGAACTGCTGGTGCTTTGTACGAGTAACGTTCAGTTTCTGTTCAATAATGCAATCTACCGACAGAGAGATGGAGTGGCAATGGGCTCGCCTCTAGGTCCCTGTTAGCTGACGTTTTCATGAGCAAACTGGAGACTAACCAACTGAGTGCGGTCATTGAACAATTTGCATTTTATAAACGCTATGTTGATGATATTTTTTGCGTCATCAACGAGAATTCTAACATGAACAGAGTTATGACAGCTTTTAACTCAGCCCACAGCAGTATTAAATTCACCAAGGAGTCAGATAACAATGGTCAAATAAATTTCTTGGATGTTGGCATAGTAAGAAGAGAAGATGGTTCAATCCAACGATGTGTGCAGGAAACAAACTTGGAGTGGCCGGTACATTCACTTTGACAGCTTCGCTCCGCTGCATCAAAAGCGAAACCTCGTACGATGT
>LOND01000850.1:12061-34450 GCA_014220965.1 Paragonimus kellicotti | reverse complement strand
CTGGGGTGGACAGAATCGAAAGTATGAAATGCTCTTTGAATTTGTTCCTTATGCTGTCCGATTAAGAAAATGTCGTTAATAAATCACGTGTAGAGCTACCATCCATGCAAGGCTGCTCGGGTTATTTGCTCAATCTTAAGCCACCCTCTGTGAATAGGAAACTTGCGTTTATTAGTCTTCCTTTCAAGGGAGACCCCATGGCCGAAGTTATCTCAAGAAAGCTCAAAAAGTCAGTCGAATCAACCTACTTTGCCGCTCAATTGTGCGTGAGTTTCCGTTCAACACCCGTTATCATGTCACAACTCAAAGACAAACTTCCTTGTTCTACAACCAGCTGTTGTGTGTACTCATTTGTTTGCTCGTGTCGAGCATCATACATTGGTCGTACTACAAGGCGATTGTCTGACAGAGTGTGTGAACATCATCCTGCATGGTTGAATAGTGGTGTGGTGAGAACGATTTCAAGCGCGATTGTTGCCCATTTGATTGACTCTAATCATTCTGTCAGTAAGAAAGACGCTTTCCAGATTGTCTACCGAGTGCCAAGGAATCGATCAAAAATGGTGAGATTTCGAATGTTGACCGTTGCCGAGGCCATTAGTATCCGATTACGTAACCCTGACCTCTGCGCACAGAAGTTCGTGCGGACACTTAATCTCCCTGGCCCACAATCAATCAAGCCCACGATTTGGAACAACTATTTGATCATCAAATAATGACACATGGAATCCATTGAATGGTTTAAAGAGCATTGATATTGCTCGATACTTGTACCACAGATCCATCAGACCCCTCCAAACACATCGCAAACTGAACATACGAATGAATTCTATATATATATATATATATATATATATATATATATATATATATATTCAAAATGAAACAAAACGCAAGCAAGTTGTAAAAGCCCCTCCCTCCTTGTAGCATCATAGAAAGATAAGGAAAACACGGTAATGATTCGTCTAAAATTTATCAACACCGTGAAAAAGTCCCGCAAATGCAAAATGACAACGTTTGCCAGCTATAAACTGGGAATGCACAAATTCACTAACTGTACCACAACAGACGCACAGTTTTGAGTCGAATTCGCGACGCACGCTTTACCAACAGTGATGGAAAGTATACGGTAAATGCCTGAAAACTGTCAGATGTGCATAGATGTGCGCTGTTACACTGTACAAGCAACCGTGTCAAGATGATTCATCGAATGACCAAACGATAGGCACACAACAGTAACAAACCAGCGAGTGAAAAACAACAGACAAGAAAATCTCAATGGTGCACGGAAAAGCTGGGCAATGAGATCGACTGCGTGAAACGTGCGCAAGCGCACATGTGGAGACATGCACAACCACATACATTCTGACATCTGTCCGTCAATTTTTAGCGAAGAATTAAGTGCAACGCGAGAACGACCAGGCTGCCATACGTCGTGTAAACAATCAGGAAACAAGGGCTACAGAAGACAAAACCAATGCCACACCTCTAGGCCCAAGATGTTATTTGGATCAATACCCGATAGATCAACATGTTAACTGTCAGTCCTAGTCAACTGTTCACATATCAGCCAGTTCCCGTCGTTCGATTTTGTCATTCCTGGATAAAAGAAAGGAAGGGTGATCCGAGTTTACTTCTTAAATCTGCATCTATATGGAGATGCTGTTTTCTCTTCCAAAGAAGTACGGTAATCATATCTTATTAAAACATTACTTCTAAGAAAGTTCCTAGTTTACATATTTAAATTGCCAAGCGTTGTTTTCGTACGTCATAAATTCGCGTAAGCTGCAGGGACGATTTCTTAAAATTCAGCATTAGTGAGTTTCATCCTCTTCATGAAGGGCTCAATTCCGCCAAAGTACAAAAATAATGTTGTAGTAGAAATTCGAGACTCGGATACACCCTGTTCCTTTGTCGTCTAAAAACGATCGTACCAAACTGACTAACTGGTATAACACATACGCTTTACCACTCAATACGTTCACGTCTATTAGCGTTCTGTGTTGTCCTCCTAAATGAACGAACTAAAAACAGTATTTTGATGGCTGTTCGTAATTACAGGCTGAGGGAAATCCCATCGCAGACCTCAATGCGCAAAACACTTAGATGCTACACTGAGCTAAAACATGTAGTAGTTACACATGAGTTTGCCACATTTTCCACAGTCCTACAAACTTTCCACCCAGCTCCTTCCGGAAAATAGCACTGCCATCGTAAGTCGGGATAGCAAAAAACATTGTTGACGAACTCTGATGCCAGTGAAACTCCACTCTAGTGTTTCTTTCTCGAAAGGGGCTGATTGGAAAGTCTACGGGAATACGGAAGCTGCGATTCAATTGTGATTAACGTTCAAATTTTATCAACCAAACCCACTCGGATAAATCTAAAACGAAGTAGATCAGCATAATACGCGACTGCAAGCGGTTCGACTGACATACGAACTCTTTTTAAGCAATCTACTAGGAAGAACGTATTCCGTCAGGAGTGGCAGAGGATGTCGTTGTGACCGGGATACGACTTACTGGAGAGGGTTTGATGGATTACACAGCGTATACCTCAGATAGTAGCACACTGGGCAAGGCAAAGTGAGACTTTCAGATACCTATAGATCAAGTAACATTCGGCGGAGTACCACTATGAATAATTAGTAAAGAGCACATATGGCCATTAAGGTAAACTCTGCTATGTCCCAATTCAGTAGCTGCACTAGATACATTCTAAGTTCGCGAGCCCAACTTGGGAATATCAGTCTTCTACCTTCAAAACGCAGTTTTTAAACGTTATCGGGCAGTAGTAATGAATTGATGTGAAAGCAGATTTGCATTCGGATAAAATTTTCGGTCGGCCTAAATGAGAACAGAGTAACGGGTCAAAAGTCGAGAGAAAAGACTAGCAAAAGATGAAACGTCTAACGTAATCCCCAAACTCATCAAAACGATGAAAGTGGCATTTAAGATTACCTGATTAGGTAAGCAAGTACAAACGAAACAAGCAACATGAACATATTCGGACAAACAGAAGCAACAGTTTCATCTGGTTAATGTGGCAATGTTGGATAGGGTGAAAAATTTACGTACATACTACTTGATATTTAAAGTACAACTTAGCTCGTAAGTATAGTCCTAGAGTCAGCTAGTTTAGGAACTGAATAAAACTCGGTTTGATGAAACGAACGACGACCAGGAAGTTCACCGGCTGTTAATCAAACTAGTTTGGCCGGTTGATTATAGATTATAAGAAAAGATATCCGGACCATTGAGCTCGCTTCATATTAAGATGCGCTGAGGATCAGTGTGTGATGAGTTTAAATCACTATGTATTTCAATGACAAGGATGACCTCCTACCATTCACATAATCATGATTGCGAATACGGCTACCATGAGTATGTTTATTTACATGTGTGCGGCCTGACAACAATCCGCTTCCATGCGACCTTGAATGTTACATGCTAACAGATACCTTGTGTTGGAAATACTAAAAATCAATTACTTCTCAGCGTCCGTTCAAGACTGCTTCAAGAATCCTTTACACTGTAACCACGTTGGCCGCCTGTATACACAGAGTGCAAACCCGCACCAAAGACAGCGAGGACAGCCTAGACCCGTGGAGTATTAGTCTGTGAAAAACGACGCCCACTGAAACGGTGATCTAGTGGACGACTTGGAGCGTAACACACAAGCTGGCAAATGGAATTTCATTCAAACTACATCCACCTAACACGTTTGAACAAAGGGAAGGAATCGCAAAATTTGCAGAGTTTCAAAACAAGTATCAAGGAACATTACACAGTCGTATTGGCTGCGATACTTAGCACGGCGCCAAAACGTTTGTAACCTGAGCAATCGGACCGGAAAACACGTCAGCCTCCCTAAAACCCTCAACTCAGGCCAAAACTCTTCTAGACTGTGTAATCATTGTCCTATTAGATCCAAGCAATAAATCTGTGATTGTGATTGCTTATTCGCAATTAAATCCGGGACTTCGGTTATTCGTTTGGGGAATGTAACAAGTGAACTTCCAGGATTGCCCTGAAACGACCCATCCAGAAACATTCTCGTAGTTTGAAATATACTACCGTAACCTACGGCACACGGAACTGCATTACTCATCATGACTGGAAATCCCTAACAGTCCGGTGTTTATACACTTGAGCCATCTGCTTTTGGACTATTTGCAAAGTTACGTGTTTCACTCGACACTCATCAACCATCACTGGTCGCTGTCAAACTGTGGTGGAAGAACGTTTTGACTTCCGATGTACATATCAAGAAACAGCAGTTTTCTATCATAAAAGCGCTCCCTTCCCAGAAAAACAATTCTGTTCAATAAGACTGGACATAAATTTCATTAGTCTGCTAGGATTACTTGTTGGCAGTGGCCTTAACTATCACTTAGAAACTGTGCTTCTGATACGAGAATATTTGTAGGTCACCATGCACGATATGTATCTCCGTATTTCATTCTTAGGACATGTTTTCGGGTGAAACAAAGTGAATTCTCACACTCCCCTTACATTTGGCTTGGAGCAATTGACAGGATCAGCCGCGTAATTCTTCGAAATCAAGGCTTCCGTTTTGTTTACCATAAGGTTGGAAAGTTGGGTTCTGTTATCCGCTCTTCAATTTAATTGCCCATCCAGTGTATTTTTTACGCGCATTTACAACAGAACATGAGCCATAGAAATACAAATGGTAAACTACAAAATCATGGTAACCTGACAATCTGGATAAACAACAGTTCCATGATTCGCAAAAGTACGGTTATAATAACACAGAAAACTGTGAACGCCTACAGTCATATTCAGGTACCAATGGATGGGGTCCTCGTGATCACTCAAACCGCTGGTTAGAGACGCTATCCGAGATGGCGGCGTGTCGCAGTCAATGGCGTACCTGCATCCATACCATTTCTAGTTCTTTCTTCTTTTATTAATTTTCAACCTTCTTAGTAACGTTTTCTTCTAGGATATTCCACGTCACTGTTGAGGTGAGCAGCCCGAGCCACAGTACCTTTTGGTCAGGCTCATGGCTGATATGATGATGATGATGAAAATCAATGAACTCTACCAGGTGCAGATAGCCTGCATCCGGAGAGAAGAATCGACGATGATTCTAAAATAAATATGCTCTGAAATAAGATCGCCATTTAACGATAGGGTCTCAGATGAGATCCCAAATAGACCCAGTAATCCCGGACACAACTTACATCTTCACTGATACGACGGATCGGAACCAGTCGACGACGTTTCCGTTGCCTACGATGGCGCGCGTACTTGGCCGAGGACATAGTTGTACCCGTTGCGGTGGACAAACTAACGGAAGCAAATACATATTTCAAAAGATGAATAAAATAGCGAGCGCAAACTACGTACATGTAATATTTATTTTTAAAAAACATCAAGAACGACGAAGTCACGTGGCTGACTATTCTACAACAATCACATCGTTGATCACAGGCCGACAACTAGACGAGCCCGTTTCGACAACGTCAATCGTAAGGAACACTCAGGCGTTGAGTGTAAGACCCGGGTTCACTTGAAATAAAAGGTGTAACCGAGTAGATAATTGGAAACAAACCTGAACCATGATACAGGACCCAGTCCAAAGTAAAAAATCATGGAAGAGCGTCCACATACATAGAGTAACGTGGAAAATATCAAAATAAATTCGCAACGATACTGACGGTGATACGCTGTCATACCGGACAACGTTTTTAGCCTGCTCTTTCGGCGGATTTTACGTAACGCAATCGCCTCGGCTGAACCGGTCAATCTCGCCGTAGTCTATTTTAAAGATACTGACAATCAACAGGCACACGTTCATTTAACTTTTAATCCGCAACCAAGTAATGTGTGATCAACCATAAATTTTGGACGTCAGCCAGATTCGGAACCGTACGGGAACGCCTTCACTATCGCAAGAGTTACGTAGCTAACTAAGTGCATATCGGCTGAGTGAATACGTACAAGGACCGAGTCGTGTCGATTTTACACATTTTTACACCGAGGAAAGAATAGTGCAGCTTAGTTGTTTCATTTTCCCGGCAAGCGGTCAGTCGGAGAAGTGTGCTGGGCGGAGTAAAATTTAAAAAGGGACCAACGGTTTATCAGGACATCAACTGATTTCTTGATTGTATTTAGACGTACTTCTCGAAAAGTTCAAGCTCGCACAGCCTGCGCATTAAATTTATTTATAAAAATAAAATATCAGTACGCGGAAGAAGTTAGTGGTAGCACCAGATAGACTATTGTTTGTTTGTTTAGGCTATTATTTACTGTGCTGTTGCTTTGGAAACAGAAGAGATATCTATAGAAAGCTGAAACGTAGCCTAAAGGCTGATCATGAGGTTTAGTTTATAGAGAAAGTTAAGGAAATTGGGATCATTTTATTTTCAGGGAACAAATGCAGACTCTTCAAGCTTATCCTGTGCCACTGGTCCCAGGCGACCGTCTGTCAGTGAAGCTATCAGCGAGACAGATGGCACACTCATCTATAATAAGTCCAGAAGGTTAGAGCGTTGGAGCAGAACACTTGAGGGTCAGTTTAGCTGATCGCCTGCCTCTACCGTATTACCATCAAAAACTTACAATGTGACACTCTGGTCAGTAAATTTAGAACCTCCCACAAAACTGAGGACCCGCAATTGCCTTTCGGCTCTCAATCGTAATAGGGCTGCTGGCCCAGATGATCTCGTGCCGGCACTTTTCAAAGAAGGTGGAGAGGCGTTAGTAGAGGCATTGACTCAGTTGTTTCAACTTGTGTGGACGACGGAGACCATCCCTCCGTGCTGGGGTCACTCGATAATAGTTCCCATATTTAAGAAAGGAGCCCGGGGCTCTTGCGAAAACCATAGAGGGATTAGTTTGACCCCAGTCATTTCAAGGGTTCTAGCATCAATTATACTTCGTCGACTCACTGCAGTTCGGGAAGTAAACATTAGGGAAGAACAGGCAGGGTTTCGCCCTGGGCGGGGTTGTATAGATCACATTTTTACTCTTCGTCAAATTCTGGAGCAGCGTCATGTGTACCGCCGGCCAACAATCGCCGTATTCCTCGACTATAAAGGTGCGTTTGATTCGGTGGACCGATCTACACTTTTAGAGTCGCTTAAACGTAGGGGTGTACCGACTAAGTATGTGAACATACTGTCGGCGCTTTATTCCCATACTTCAGCTCAGGTTAGGGTTTACGATGGTTTCAGCAACAGGAGCGGCGTACGTCAAGGCTGTCCACTTTTATCATTTCCGTTTAATTTTTTTGCTCTTTGGCACTTTCCAAGCAGCACAAACAACGCTAAACGCTATTTCGCGTTCTGCTAAGTACTTCGGAATGCGCTTTTCAGTTTCAAAATGCAAAGTTCTGCAAGATTGCTGTGATTACGTAGATTTAATGTTAGATAATGAAGTCATGGAGGTTGTTGACCGGTTTGTATACCTGGGAAGCTGCATCAGCGGCGGCGGGAGGTGTAGGGAATGAAATAGAAGCGCGTATTTCCAAGGCTAGGGCGGTGTTCGCTAATCTGAGACACCTATGGCGACAGAGAGGTATTTCTCTGAAGCTTAAGGGTCGCGTATATCAGACAACAGTGAGGGCTGTATTACTTTACGGCAGCGAAACTGGCCGCTCAGGGTAGAGGACGTGAACCGTCTTCAGGTATTTGACCACCGATGTCTGCGTTCAATCGCTCGTATCGGGTGGCACCAGCGAGTAAGCAACGAGGAGGTTAGGAAGCGGGTGTTTGGCACTGATTGTCAAACGAGTTCTTTGTTCAGTCGCTACATTTGCACAGACTTAGATGGTTAGGTCATGTACTAAGGATGCCAGCTAGTCGTTTGCCACACCGAGCACTGTTTGCCGACTGGCGCAAGGTGCGAGGTGGACAGATGATGACCTGGCGTAGACAAATGAAATCGTTCACGAAGGGGTTGGCCACTGTAGGATCGGGTTCGTCTCCCGGGCTGGGGCCCTCGCGACTCACAGAGTCGGTGGCTTGAGACGTTAGGTGAGATGGCGGCTAATCGAGCTCAGTGGCGTGAATGTTGTCGTTGTTTGGCCGAGTTGTCTGTGAAGTGAGTGCACTTAATGACGCGGGGCAGTGAAAGCCGTAAGGAAGCTGTCTTGCTGATGACGCCTTACTTTCACTTACAGCTCGGTTGTTTGTTTGCAAGGTGTAGGCACCTTGATGTTGAATGTTTGAATATAGACGTAGCTATTTTTAGTAGTTAGGTCCCTTCCCGTCCCTTCATCTTTTTTTCTTCTCTCTTCCTGTACAAAGTTAACTTTTTCTTCTCCTTTTCGTAGTTGCGTGGCAGTTAAGCATCAGTATAAACCATTGATGTATTGCAATTTATGATGAACGGTGATGATGATTAGAAATAGGTTATCTCGAGTAATAAACGGACGCAAAAAAAACAAGGATTACACTTTGAAGTTATCCTCACTCACTCCGAGTCGATGTTTGTACACTGCTCAACTTGACAAGCCACCTAAAACCAATTCTTTTGGCCCATGTATGCCTTCAGGGAGTTACGGAGAAAACCAAAGTTGGCGTCAAACTGGCAACCATGTGTAGGGCCAGTTGCTAAAATGGGCCCCTTCCAAGAGAGGGCACATCGTAAGCGCACACAGCTTCGAATATAACTGCTAAAAATTCGCCTCTCGGATACACACACAGAACTGCTTAGTTAAGTTTAAATGAAGTGTCAGTTGCGAGCATCGCCTACTTATGTGTAAAGCTTGTAAACAATGGACCCAACTATCGGAAACGATTAAACTATCATAGCCCGTGTTCTGTCGTTTACGGCAACACTGATTATCCTACAATTCTGATATGTGACTCATTAAACTAGCAGTTTTCGACAAGATCAATGACTGCACAGCAGAAGTCCGAAGCATCTGCTGACCTCGACCACCTGTGGTGTCGGTGTTACATTAGCTTTTCACTGAAAGACAGTGTATAACATTCTAGTGCGTGCAGTGCTTCTGCATCATTGCGAAACTTGACCTGCTTGTGTGTTTGAAGTTTTAAGACGATTAGTTTTTGATCATCGACGCCTTCATGGCATTGCGCGTGCCGTAGAAACACCTAATGAGCAATCACACGGTTCATCAACGCTTCTGAAAATCAGGTCTAGCATGATGATAAACGTGCCGACCTTATCACATTGGTTTCAGCGGTCCAGATGAGATTAGCAAATGCTAACACAAAGATTGCCGTGCCGTTCAGTTAACGCACGACCTGAGTTATATGGAAAGCGGCAGTTAGGCGATCTCAAGGAATGAGTGTTCTAATGCCAAGGCTTGACATTGCAAACAGACGGTTACCTCTTGTTCAAATCTCAAAAAATGATGTTCACGTGGTAAGACCCACCGTAAACAGATGACGTAAGATCTAAAATCGTTTTAACTTTTACCCATTATTGCTACCACTCAATGAGTTCGGCGTAGATAAACAAATATGTATGTTTAAAACAAGTGGTTTTATCTATAAATCTGCAAAAGAAGGAGCAAATTCTAAAACAACAACAAAGACAGTGCAAAATAATACAGCACCTTGAGTTACTTCCCTAGCACTGAATGGTTGATGGCAGCATATTAGGGTTGTTGAAACCAGACAGTCCATCAACACTGTGATCGTATGGCACACTAAAAACAAAAACCCGAAATACCACTCACTATGAAGAATGCTCCACAGCATAAACTAGTTTAATGGATTGTACAAAGTCCAATGACCTTAAAGCCGGAGTCTGACACACATAAGCCTCAGACTCGTTCGGTTTGATTAGAGAACTTAAACCAAATCAAGGAGGCAGAGAAATAACTGTTTTTGGTAGACGTTCAGCAACTCTTTAAAACGTCCTACATAAGACGATATAACTTATCAGCGGACCAGCTGGCAGTAATTATCATGGATTTATGAAAATTACCATTGATACTGTTGTGCATGGAGAACGTCGTTGGTAATTTGCAAAACACATGGATATACTGAAGGAGTAGCTATAGAAAACCTGTTTGGGTCGGTACTTGCCAAATTTGTCATGCCAACGACAGAAAGATGATCACCCTTCGACAACAATGTAATCTGTGGTTGATATCCTCAAGACTACGCAACCTCCGCAAAAGACCGATGATATCGTAAAGTGAGTAAACACCCGTCGTGTCAAATGAAAGTTCAATGGTGAGCAGATAAGGAACCGCTAATCACTTCTAGACGTTCTTAACAGTCGCGGGGATAATGGATCAAGAAAGAGGTGTACCGAAGAACGCCATGGACTGACCGGTATACTCTATTTACAAGTGTAAACCAACGGGATATAAGAGCCCATTAGTTGAAACGATGTTTACACACGTCAGACGTATTTGTTTACTGGAATGTTTAGGCAACGAACTGCGATCGCTCACAACTACTGTGCAGATTCGGTGACAACCGTAGCCAGTAAATGACAGCAGCAGACAAAGTGAACAAGCATGAAAAGAAAATCCTCATCCAACTGCAAATGAAGGGCGACAATGCTTCGCTTTGAACAAACAGACACTTGATCACATCGATTAAACGAAACTATAATGCATACGAAATCATTGTCACCGATCGAACTGCAAGGAACCGTCACCTTCTATTAAAGTAGAGTAACCCGCTAGAGTCCAATTGCTATCTTTATCAATATATGTGTAACTGCACCGAAGGTCACATCGACAGAACCGATAAATAGTTAAAATGGAGAGCGTAAGAATAGTTGTCAAAATCGGTCTATAAGGTGACTTTGTAATCTCTCTCATTCATTCTGGATGAACACAAACCACCGGGCTTACCAACCGTTAGACAATACCTATATATATATATATATATATATATATATGAAACAAGTAACACGTACTATATTAGTCTGTCTTCTCATTGCGATGTTCATGTATGGATAAGCCCAGACAAAAGCGCTGGAACCACAATCCACATAATGATTATCCACTGTTCAGTAAAGTAGCGACCAAAAGGGTTGGAACAAACATAGCATGATGACAACAAACCTACGAACATACCGGCTCGATTCATCTTCGGAATCAAAGAAGCTGGTAGATTCCATGTCGGAACTCATCAAGGAGGACGACGTGTCGTACGCTTGAGTCCTCTGTCCAAGCTTGACTAAACGAGAACCTTTGTGAAAAAAGTATGGAGAGAGATAGGATGAAGAAACAGAGTAAAGCAGGCACGACAGTTCCAATGCAACAAGAGGTCAAATAAACTACAAACGGTTTCATCACATGTTGGGAGGCAGCTCAGACACAAAAGAGGACAGAGAAACAATAGTTAATCTAACCGTCATTCGATATACTGCTGAAAGGTCCATCAAACAGATAAACTGTTAAATGAGAGCGTTCAAACTCCAAACATACCGATTGACGATCTACAATTTCGCAGCCTAACAATATCTAGAAAGCACACATTCCAGTGGATAAGATGACAGTCAACGACTAACGAGTAAAAAAGTATGAAAACCTCAAAACTAGTTAGAAACATATGCGTATATAAACGGCATTCTGCGTAACTAAATGGAGCGGTGTTGGAGCCATAGTTTGCCGCAGCAATGATCATGGAACTCTTGAAACAAAAATGCATTCCAGCAAGATTGTTTCTAGAGCAGAAGTTTCGTTGTGGATCAACTATTAGCTAACTCATGCTACCGTAGCAGATATAATCATCATCAATACATATAATGCGCACAGCAATAATCGGAATTCAGACCCACGTGCTAGGCAAGACCTTCAACGCTAAACGAGTCAGACAGTTGAGTCAGTGGCTCCAGGTAAGGTTTCTCAAGGAAAACCTATGTCGTGTTGCCTCACTAGTGGGGCTTTTGAGATAGGGGGTCTGGATGGGAACCCCAAGCCGACACCCTTTCACGTAATAATCAACCCGGAAGTATGAGAAGCTCACACCGCTCTGACAGACCAGTCCACTTATTTTCACTTTCTTCTTCTGCTTTTAATTTGTCTTCTTGGGAGCCAAGACAACTGTTAAACATTGGTGTTTTCGATGTCCGCGCTCTCCGACAGATAAATCCGCAAGCCGCTCTGACAAGCATTCTCCCGAATTTAGAACTGGATGTGTGCCGTCTTCGAAACACGCATTCACGATCCTAGTGTTGTCATCCACTTGGAAAATGCTGTGGATCAGTGGTTCTGTCTCAGAATCTCGGATGATAATGAGGCCGAATCTCGTGTTCAAGTTCGAAAAAGAAAGCGGAATGAATTTTGCCCCACCGGATCGCAGCAAATGGTAGCTTTTGTGGAATCACAGTCGAACAATGTCAACGCTGACCAGATAGACGTATACCTGTCACACCTGTATCTTCCCCAACGGACACTAGTTCAAACGCAATGAGGAAAACCTCTACGATGTCCCTTTTGGTATTATGCAAAAAAATTAAACATCCGGACACTACTGTGTTTGCTTCTGATATGAATACACAGCATGGTCGTAGTTACGAACGAGAGAACATAACAAACGAGCATCAATAAGAATGCGATTGAGAAGACCAGAGGACTGGAGTTAGACTTAATTCACTTGGGAACATGAAATACCTATGCAATTATAAGAAGTGCAAGACAGTCATATAAACACGAAAAAGATAATCACATTCTTCCCCACTGGCATTAATTCGTGTGCTGATGAAACTTTAAGAAGCGGCGGGAAAAACGTTCGTTGCACTGATATTCATAACTTTCGGTTACGTAGGAAATACGGTCGTATACGCTGTTGTTAAATTTGTAGGTTCTGCATTATCAGTGCGTACAAGCGTTTGTTGACGAATCTGTAGCACCAAGCCCCACCTTTGACTGCGGTTGGAAGGTCATAAGTGTCAGGAAGTGGACAAAGTGGTTGTTCCTGCAGGATAGGCTGACTTCCAGCGTCGTTGAGAGGGTCAACTGGTGCAGTGAAACTGCCTCTTCGCATCCGTTAGAAAACCAAACATGAGCATACTCTGGAGTGCATTCGAACAAACAGAGGATAGAGTATTGCGTCTCAGGAGGACGGGTTCAGAAGTCACTAACCGTTGAGGGGATACATCAAGAATTGATTTTCGATTGTACAAGAACATTCGTTCATGCAATGTGACGTTCGTGGCGTACACAGGACAGACCTGATAGAATGGAATGTCTCTGGTAATACTGATTGCCACTGAACAGCTTGCATTCCATATGAACGCAGAACAAGAGATGGTTTACTACAGAATTTCGTTCAACCGTCCTACCTGCCCGTTGCATTGTGGATTATACGCAATCATTCAGTATGTAGTGATACTCCGTCCACGTAAACATTTAATTGACTCGTCAGACGTGAAAGATGAGCCACAATCAGAAAAGATGAAGGAGAGTAGGACAAACAAGGAGAACAGATTGGCGAGACACGCTAAGTTTGTGAACGAAGATATACCAGGACACGGGTATGTAAAGGAAAAACGTGAAAATTTATCGATAATTGTCGACAGATATTCGGTGCGGGTTCCTGATGGTATTGGACCTTTAGAATCTAGGCTGAGTCTTGTAACAGGTTGCGCTGCTTTGATCAGGTTACCGTTAGATGGCTTTAAAAATCTCGGTTTCAGCTCGCTACGCGAATCGCATTGTTGTGTTACAGCTCTAACCTCCTTAGTAGAAAACAGAGTATTTTGTCCAAGAAAAGCGAATCATTCAAGTGGCAGGAGGTTTCTTGTGGAGATGTCAAGTCTTCAACGGTAAGTATATCGAAGCAGAAACTTTAGGAGAACATGTCGACCGTTTTGTTCTCATCACTACGTTTGTAAACGACACCGAAACTGAAGGGTGAAAGGTAGATATGCCAAAGTTGTATGTTTTTTTTCAATTTTCTTTCTGACTGAGATCGTACGCAAATGACAACTTGGAAATATGTAGCAAGTAGACGTTTCCAGCTGAGGACAGCCTCTACGATTGGGCAGGCTTTTTACTCGACAGCAGAATTATGCTGGCTGATAGAACGCGTCCTGGAAAAGATGGTTACCGGACGACTACCCTGATTTAATGTTGTAGCGATGGCAACATCTGATGCATCAGTTTTAAACATCAATAGAACTTTTCGATATACAGCGGCTACCGCAAAGTCAATAACTTCATCATTGTTTTCGAAAACAACCACAACCTCTTCCGAGATCGGAAAAATTTTATTACGGACTAAGAGACAGATTCTATCCGAGAAAAGAGATATTCATTGGGAGTAAAAGATAAACAGGCCTACGTCGCGAGGGTGCTCTGATTCTGTTTCGGATCAGGTTACATCAGTTCTTTGGAGATTCGGTAACCAAACTGATGAATCGGCTGAGATGCAAGAACAAACTTGTGACTCAATGTCAAACCAAGTTTTTCAGCTGCGACTGGGAAACTCATCAGATAAACCACTCGTTCTTCGAGAACACGCAACCCCAGCAATAATTCCGAGGGGTATGTGTCGAAATTGATAAGAGCTGTTACACGTCTCGAATGTGATGATATGCACTTTCGAGATCAAAACCATTGAAAAACTGATATATTTTATCCACCATATCGCCTATTCTTGGCAAATGATAAGTGTCAATGTAAGTAAAGCAACTAATTGTTTGGTTACAGTCGATTGCAGTTCGTTTTATTTGACATCCGTTGACAGTAACGAGTACTTGGTCACCGGGAAGCTTTAGATAGTTGGGTGATATTTTCCATGGGTAGTCTTTGTATTTTTGGTTCAATGAAAGGATCGTTCTCGAGGTTGTGATGTCTGGATTTAACGGTTATTCGTATACAGTCTGGAACAAGGTGTTAAAACAGCTGGGGCAACGACACGTATTGTAGTGAGTCTAAATGCAGAAAGCGGTCGTGCATTTCTTGTAAAGGCACTTTGTGACTTCTTGTGTAGTATGAGGAAATTATGCCGTGACAAAACACTCGCAATAACATTTTGAAGAAAAGCGCGGATACGAGAATACTGTTGTTATTAGGTAGAATACGCTTGAGACTGACTGAATATTCATAATTCCAAAAAAAAAAACCTGTCGACAATCAGTAAACTATTTTACTGGCGACGTTTCGCTTTTGACACAGAAGCTTTGTCCAGAGCAGATCTGGTCTGAAGAAACTTGTGTCAGAAGCGAAACGTTATCAGTGAAACAAATCATCGATTGTTCACAAGTTGTTCTGAAATCACGATGTCTTTGTGTTTTATAGATACAAAGCAATGCCCACGAGTGGTACTTGTTAAACGTGTGTAGGCCAGAATAAATTGTACGTTTGAGTCTTCTACACGCCACCGGTGACGAATGATGATGGCCTCGCAGGGGTAGCTATCCGAACCCCTAGTATCAATGAGCACTCGTAACACAATCCCATTGACAGTAACATCAGTAATAGCATCGGCTAAACATCCGGGTGCCGAGACTACAGTAATGGAAGAAAGAACTGAGCTTACCACAAATGCAATGTGAGTTGCTGCCATTGGATCGGCAGACTTTCTGTAAGCGACCCTTCTGACCACATGCTTTACACAAAACATCCTTCGTGAGACATTAATATCGTGAATGACGACTATATCCACGTCCAGCGCTGGGTGCACAAGGGAATGAACAGTTGAATTTATCGGGGCAGCAGTGCTATTTCGATTGGGCACCCTTGAACTCTGAAACCATTGAGATTGCTCGAGCTACTTCGAGGGATTCCGCTCCATCAACGGCTATCTTAAGATCCGGAATTATGTTCCGAAAGTCTCCTACAGATAGGACTTGCAATCAGCCCACCTATTAATGCTCAAGTTACGGCGTCAGCACGATGGTGTTCAACATTGACAGCTTTGAGATTGTAATCTTTTGCTAAATCCCGTAACTTCTGAAGGTACAGATCCAGACTTTGTCCAATATCTTGTCTGCACGTCACCAACAGATGATGGGTAAACGCTTCGTTTTTGAGTTACGTGAAGATCGTTTCAAAAGCGATGTGTTTGTAGATCAACGGTGAAACGCCACTAAACAGTATCCTCCGTTTACCTGGACAAAAAGTTGCAACCGATATAACGAAGTTCACAAAAATACAATGGTTCTATGCGTCAGTAGAATCCGGATCAGCATCAAAGCGTTCCGGTGAGAGAAGTCGGCCCATAAGTTGATTATGACTCGGATGAATAGATTGTTAAGAACGACAGCCCACGACAAATGATTAAGAGTGAGGATATGGGTGTAAAGGCGGAAAGCTTTATTCGCCTGAGAATGCCATCCCCTGATATGATAACATGTACAAGATTACTATAAAATATGAAAACGATAATAACTAGTCTGCCTACTCCGAGGGAGGAGAGCTTGAGTGATACCTTTCGTATCCGGGCGCGGCACGCTAACAGAGGACGGCTTTCACGATTATATGCATGTTATGGAGTCTATTTATTTAGTTGCGGATTGCAGCGCAAAATGTGGCAAGGCGTCACTTCGAGAAAGCCGTGTGTAACTTTACTACGGGTTCAAATTGACCACATCGACGTCAGCCAACGGTAGAGCCACTCTATCAAAGGTTGCCGCTCATGTTGGAGTTGGCACTTTAAGTCAAATCATGCCGTTGTTAGTGCCCACTTCGTTTTATCGTTCTCTCGGAGACTAGCTGCATACAAACAGATCAAAAAGCAGTGGCGAATAAAATGCTTAGGCCATAGTGGCAGAGTGATCCAAATGAGCACTGGGAAAGTCTCAGAAGCTGTACAAACTCCTTGCATAGAGGTCTATTCCAAGGGGCAACACAGACACGGTAGAAGTGGAGACCTGCAGCTTCAGTAGAAGCCACGAACAAACACCGGCTGGTCCACTTGACATCGAATACGACAAAGACAGCCGACAGTTGGAACGCAAGCTTACGGGGAGTTTGTGTAAGGATCGTGAAGCATACGCCTCCGAATGAGCCAGAGATGGAGAAGGTATTTTTATCAGGCACTAGCCGAGTACCGTGTTCCTTGATTCGTGGTTGCAATGACCGTCGATAAAATGTTACCAGTACCAAATTAGATAAACATGGCGTAGAAGTCGCAGTTTGTCACGACTTGACAGGTGGGAATGGCATTTTGAAAAACAGTACAATCGGCCTGAGCTACTTTGCTGTGGATGACGAAGACTGTGGTTGGTGACCCTCCTTTGAAAGCCGAGGTGGAGTTAGAGTTTAATATATTGAAACGTAACAAAACTCTACGTCTACACCCTCTTCCTCCCTTACTTTTTCAAACACAGCAGTAACGTTATTTTCTGCACTGGCCACACTACGTTTTATATGGGAGACTGAAGAGGTGCTTCGAAATAAGTGTTTATCATGACCTGTTTCCATCACATCCAAGATTCTAGCGGGTTGAATAATGTAGGTGGTTCTGAAGTAGCGAGAAGCAGACAATTTTCCAGCCTGGTCGCGTGTGTATCGATTACAACTTCACCTTGTGACGAACTCTGAAACATCGGCAATCCTTCCGCGGCCAAAGATCACGGTAATTTTGGATCAAAAGGCTATGTTCTAATCGGTCGCTCGACATGGCCCCTAGGTCTGTCTCCATCATAGAGAAGTCTCGATGAAGTATGTCAATCTGTTGAAATCCACCGTGAGTATGGAATGGACATCCATAGGAGGCTATCTCGAGTGTTCTGTACCTCAACGGGCTCCGACAAAGGTGCCCAACCTCTACCCCCCTTCAACTCTGCTAAATATCCCGGACGGAATACTTGGTGTGAATCATCTGCTAGGTAGTAAGCTGACTAAAACTGGGTATGCTGACGACATCGCCTTGTTTAGTTCCCTTGTACAGAACGTACAGACTATGCTGAGTCGATTGGACAGTATGGCTGATCGGTACCGTACGCAACTGGCACCTCCAAAGTGTAGTGTTGTTACAATATTGGGCTGACACTGACATTACCTCTGTTGTTGCACGCAGGTTCTTCGAAACTGTCGACAACTTCAACTACCTGGTAGTCATCTTACAAGTGTGTAAAATCGCTGAAAAGGACAACAAGAAATCTTATCGTACATTCGTCAATTGTTGTGTTGCAAAAGCGCTTAATTGTTGATTGAAAGGAGGGTTTACCACGCACGTGCGCGCCCAGTTATGTTCTATCCAACAGAGACCGGCAAAAGAGGCATTAGGCCATAGGTAATCGACCACTGTTTTCTCCGTCAATCAGTCTACATCAAACAAGTTGACTGTGTGAGCGACGCGATAATCCGTAGAGGCGTATTAGAGAAGTATGTAGGTTCGCGACCAGTAGCCGAAATAACGGAAATGCAAGCCCACGTTAGTCAAACAACGTACTCCGAATGCCGAGAGAACGTCCGCCACATTGCTCCCTGTAGCTATAGATACCTGGAAAAAATGGAAGACGGTCACTCGACAACATGGTAACGGGTTACGCAAGCTTTGATCGCCTGCAGAGCAAGGTCATAAGGTCCCATCTGCATGGTTACGGAGTTCGGGACAATCCTCAATGCTGAGTGAAAACGCTCGCAGAAATAACAGTTTCCTACAACTAATGGTGAGTCTGCATCGGCAAGGTTGTTGACTATTTATATCTTTATGAATCTCCATTGCATTTTGCCTAGTTTTTTCTTCGTGCATCTGCACTTACTTATTGTTCTGTTGCCTTACTGATGACTGTCAAGACCAAAGGCATCGCAAGAACAGTGAAATTGCGGGTAAGACCCAACAGTGAAAATGATGACGATAAGGATGTCCAGCGGATTAACACGTCTTCATGATCAATGATCGACAATATTCAAATAACAGTTTACGAAACAGTGACCCAGGCGAAAAATATCAAATGGGACATCCGGCAGATGGTAGATTTTTCTGCCGTAATTTAACTTCAATACGTCGTGTACTAGCACCCGCAGCCATCGTTTTTGGTGCCTTCCCATTGTTTAGGCTACCAGTGGCTGTCCACGCACTGTATCCGTCGCTTTGCGTCGTGTGCTAAGTGATCGAAAGACATAGACCGAGCACACACGTTGACCCACCTGTACGGGGTGTGACTAAACAAGTGCAGTCACTCCCAATAATCATCTGGTCCTATACAGTGACAACAACAGTTAGTTAGATGTTAGAACTGGTGGGGTTGTGTGCACTGGGATTGGGGATATGCTCAAGATTCAGGGCGAAGTATGTCTATTGGATAGTTACCGGTTAAAGTGGGGAGAAAATGCCTAAAAGATTGATCACCACATGAATACTCGATCGAAAAACTAGTCACGACATGAATAATGTTAATTGTCACAGCAAGAGGTAAAAATCTGTTTTCCTTCCGTTCGCAAAATATCACCTAGTAGAAAAAACTTACCATGCTTGTATGCGTGGAAATTTCGCAATGGTGGCACACGATCTAAAAAAAAAACAGAAATGAATAACGACGGTCAAAAATTTGTATAAAAGCTTCAATAAAATCTAACGTACTATTAGGCGAAACAGTAAGTCTGTCCCTTTGGTCCAGTGTCACATGGCGACTTCAATCATCGATCTGAATGACCAAAATGTGCATAATCTGGTGGGCGACATCTATCCACTTTTTTCCCCATAGAAGTGAAAGTCTCAAGAATTCACCGAAGTCTGGTAATCACGCAGTCTTGTCAGACCGACGAATAATGGCCCGTGTGGTGAAAGTTCAGTCGACCCACGCGCAAAGTAGTCCAAACAACACAAACTGCGTATTTTATTAACCGACCCAGTGATCTCATGTCCGTTTTTTAATACAAAGCTCGCAAAAAGCCACGCAACTCACAAAGTACCACTTGATACGGGTCAGTTGGTGGACATAACGGTGGACAAACACCAAAAACCAATTCACACTTTCATTGCTAACAGGCCAATTTTTCGGACCATAAGCAGACAACAAATGCGTAACATACACTTTCCAGTAAACGTTAATCACACTTCGTTCCGACGCGAAACATGATGAAGGTTAGCGAAGACAGAGTGCGCATACCTGTTTAGCTTTTTCATTACAAAACGTTCATTGATAAAAGACATTAAGCCGCATACGGGCAGAATGATGCACAAATCTGATCAAAAGTCACAGTAGCCGAGGCATGAACTCACGAGTGTGTAAATCGTAATCGGGCTTCGTTTCTACTGAGCTACCACGAACAGATAATGATCTGCTTAACCTCTTCTGCTAGTGCAAAATAAGATTACTGGTGGTTTCCTATAAATATGTCGTGTTCAAAGGCTTTTTTATGCGACTGGAATGCGATCAATGTACTCGACAGTGGGTCGGAATCCAACCAACTCTTCACGTGTTCATGTAACATCAGGCCGGTGAGTAGCTCAGATGCGGTAGAGATTAAACCGAAGCTTACGCAGTTGTCACATAGATTTTTAAAGGACTGATCAAAACTCGCCTGGGGTTCTTAAACTGAACAGTTTTGGGACCAAGTTTTTGCCAGTATATCTGGATGTGAGGCGAACCCTCGATCTTCGGAAGAGTTGGGCTTACATGCTGGACTTTAGAAATATTTTGGCCATCGCCGAAGACCCGCTTAGAATACAGCAAGTCACCAAAATTGAGTTCAACTATCCGCATGAGCCGATTTGAGCCAGCGAAAAATATTCATTCCACCTGCCAAACTTTCGCAACCGGCTTGGGATAAATAAAGCCAATTTCATATACACTCTTACTGGAGCCACACAAGTATGAACCAGTACACATAACGCTCTGATATTTCTAGATGAAAACATTGATCTCTTTTGAACATTAGATAAAGTAATTTTCACGGACTTTAAGTGAACAGTTCGTCAACTTGCGTTTTAATTCGTTATGCTGGCTATCACAGTTAGTCAGATAAAGGTGAAATCGACTCTAGTGAAGCGCTTGCCGATTCACGAAAAATTCATTCCCACTACAACTACACGGCTCCACTGAAACAAACCACTTCACAGGAAATGTTCGAAACACTTCAGCCTTCCTTCCAGGGTTTACTTCCAGAGTGCACAAAGCGTAGTACTCAACTGATTTGACATTCTCCTGGCCGGTGTGATCTGAAAAATCTGTCTGTCAGTATTTCTCGAGAAGCGTTCATCAATTCATGACCTAAATACCGATCAACCACACGTTTATGAGCGTATGACCTCACAATAAGCGACAAAACTAGCCAAAGGACAAGTATTGAATCCAGATGGGCATTATAAAATTCACGTTAATATTCAATAAGGTAAAGTTACTAGGTTCAGAGCTGTTTCCGCAAGACGGTGCCTCCTGCACTGTTCAAATGAGGTGCTTGAGATGCACAAAAGAGATTAATGGCAGTATCCCAGAGCAATCATTGCGGTGTTTGTTCTTCTCCGGATGACCAAATTGGGCGTCAAAATCGCCTGCTACTACACCCGCGTCTTGACGTTATGTATGCTTCAGAACATCGACAAACGAGCCACGAAACGTACTCAGCAGATTCCGAAAAACTGTTTAAGCGTACGCCGATATACTTAACAAATGCTTTCTCAAACTGCGTCAGAAACATTGGGAGTTAAAAAATATCACACAGAATCTTTTGATGGCACCTGAAAACCAAATAATGGAGGTGGGAAGGGGATGAAAAGGAACAACTACCGCATGATTTTATAAAGGGGACAATATCACTTTGTAGTCGTATACAGCGCTGAAGGAGATCGGTTCAGGAGGTTCCAATCGGAATCTCTTCTGCTAAACAATATGATTCACTCAGCAGCGACAGTCAGATTAGTTATCAAAATACATCACGCTTCCTAGTAACGCTAATGAATATTCGAATGTATAGAAAAATAGGCCAGAAATTAACACTAACTGCTGGGTCATGAAGATACAACGCCTTCTAACCTTTCTTCATCATTACTCGGAAAACAGCCTCGCTGCAACTGTAATACATGTTCGAACGACTGCACCCCAGTCCACCTGGTCAAGCATTTTAACGTAACCAGTAGCGTAAGGCAGAATTTAGCGAGTGTAATGGCCTCATATTTGGTCAACCCGCCTTGAGCCATCTGCTATGGCCACAACCAAAACTGAGGTCAGCATAACGCTCCTGGTGAACGCAGAATGTACGTCTGATTACTGTGTCTAGGTAACAGAAAAGGTAACGTTTGAGGAAGTGGAGTGAAGATGTTAGCAAATAAAAACGCCAGCACATGGGCGGCGATAAACATACCAGGAAGCTACAAAAGCAGGATTCAAATTACCGTGCAAGCAGCACACCGCAAAACAAGCGGTGTTACGGGAACCAAGAAAGTGTTGATGCAACACCCATACAAGATTTTAAGTAAACGGAAGTCTCTCTGAGTCACTGGTAATGCAACCCGATTAAAGTCAGCAATCGAATTACGCAAAATAACGCCGAGAAACTCACCCCCACTGTAGACGGAATCAGTCTCCA